>JACXSJ010001719.1:0-74949 GCA_014851325.1 Pentalonia nigronervosa | reverse complement strand
TTTGGATTTATATGTAGGCTGTTGATGATGGTTGGCAGATTTTCAATTATTTTCTGCAGTAATTGCGATACAAATGTGTTGATTAACGGTAAAAGTGAATTCATAAAATCGTTATCTGTGTTATTGTTTGAATGGTTATTTAATTTGCTTTTCGTTGCGGAAGCATACAAACGCTTATCGGCGAACGTGTTATCTTGCGTTTAGTAGAAAGAACTTTTAGTACACTTTTTAGAGTAAAGACGTAGACAAGAAAAAGTTGATAAACACTGATCTGAATACCGATTTAAAGATAGTATAATAAAAAATTAAATAAAAATTAAATGGAGTATTTTTATCTCAAATATACCTCGCTATACTGCAATGAAGTAGATTTCGAGTGTACGTTAGGTATCTATCGTTATGATACCTACTAGGTATAAGGTTATATGGTCTTCTATTTCTTAAATTTGGAAGTCTTTGTGAGAATTTAACCAGAACATAATATAGTCTAGAATAGTGCAATCATGGTTGTGCTAATTTTTGAATTTAATATGAAACCAATGAATGCGTTGCGTCTAACAGAATCTATAAAAACATAATGCGGGTTGTGGGTTGTGGGTTGTGGGTTGCGGGTTGTGGGTTACGGGTTGTGGTGTCAGAACATACCAATATATACTACTATTATATAATATAATAATAATATTATATTATATTATATTTTATTAATTCCTCCTTTTCACTAAATGTATATCAGAATCTTTTATGCATGGTATGATTTTCAAAATATGTTCGAAATAATCTGTTTGAGCTATTTATAGACACTTGACATATTCGATTTTTTTCTAGTTTTTTATTCTATTAATGTCAATAAAAAATGTCTCACTCGGTCAAAAAACTTGATGTATTAAAATTTAATAATAGGATCCTCATAACTTGTTATTTTTCATATTTAAGAACATTTAAAATACATTGGCTCGGTTTTTATAAGCATTTGGTGTTCAAATTTTGAAAAAAATTGTCAAAATCATGACAATTTTTTTTAAGTTAAAAATGTATACATTTTTCAATTTATGCAGTTAAGGCTTGAAAATGTAATACAATGTTCCTCAAAAGTAGTTTATACTGGAAACAACAAATCTAATAAATGTATAAACGCAATTTGTTTTTATAAATATTTTAAGTTTAAATTTGGACGAAATATGATTTTTAAACGAAGAATTGTAATTTTTGATGTCATCATTTAGAACATTATTTCGTATTATTTAATGTTTAAATTTTTTATTTAATAGTTAACAGATTTTTTTTTTTTGACGTTCTTATACAGACTTCAAAAAAAGCCACGGGGCTTATTATGACATGGACTATTTAAAATCAAAACATAATCATTATTTTGTAGTTTTCTACTATTATTATATTTTTAATACAATAACTAATAAGCGGGTAAACGAAAAAAAAAATAAAGTTGATTGTTGTATTTGATTGTGCTCTTCGAATATAATATTAGATATCGATAATAATACTATATAAGTACCTATCTATATATACTTTCTGAGTATTTTCGTTTAATTAAGTAGTATTTTTAAGGTTCAGTGTTATGCAGAATCGATAAAATAAAGTACCTAGTCATACTCGAACTTAAACTTCTCGAGTACCTATAAGTAACATAATATTATTTTAAGTACTTTTAAATATAAGTGCACGTTTAGTCCATTTAATTATTTTTTTTTTAAATTTTTTTCTTGGAAATATGACAATTTGAATTGAATAATTAGACACAATAACATCATATTAGGAAGGTAATATCCACGTAGTAGGTAACACTTCTACGGCTGTTGTACCTGTAACAAATTACAAATTCAAGGTGTAAAAATGTTTAATGCATATTAAAGTTGCCCATTGTAACAATCGTGGACAGAAATTATGTGGAAATAAATGAATTGGTAATAGCAATTATTATTCTAGACAGTATTAGACTCGCGAATTGGTTGTCGCGAAGGTCTTCGTCGATGTGTTTGTAGGTCACACGTCGCGACTGGCCGCTTGGGGCACGTCGGTCAGCCGGCCGGGGCGGATAGCAGCCGCGAGTCATCCACAATCGCCGCCGCCGCCGCTGCCTCCGCCGCGCTGGTGTTTATGTTTTTTCGGTGAACCTTTCATTTCGCGAAGCGGTGACTGTGATAGTCTTATCATTCTCGCGTGATCAGTCTGGTGTTCGTCCTGCTCGTCGTATCTAACCGGAATATTTTAAAATCATAATAATAATATTATTATTACAATACGTTAATAAGAATAATTAGAATTACTGCTGTTGATTTTCGTTTGTTCGCTTCACTCGGCCGTCGAAGATAAAAAAAAATGAAACGACGAATACGATGCAAACGATTAATTGACTTCGGCACACGGTGAATCGCCGAACATGAAGGTATGCCAATCGCGTTTATTGTTGATTATTTTTATTATGTGCACTTGCTCATATTTTATTATGAGTAGTTCGCACAGCACCTTACATCTGAGTGATTGTTAGTTATTGATTTGTAGGCACCCGTGTTTTGGAATGTCCAGGATCATATTTATAGGGTGCACGTATAATATTGTAACAACACCGCACTGAGCGAATAAAATCGGTATCATTATTTTTCCACAACGATGGTTAGATGAAGGACATTGATTAGTTTAAACATTTTAGTTTTACCCTGGTTCAATAATACAACAATGTTTATATTTGTATGTATTATATATGTTTAAATCTAATAATCAAGCATTAGGTACAATTTGAAAAATCTATGATGAAACATTGATTTTTAAGACATGAATAATTATAATATGAAATAAATACAAATAAAATAAAATACCTATTACAAATTAATTTCATATTTAATGAAGTTAAGGTAATAATATCGTTTATTATATTGTTATGTACCTACTTATTAAAATAACAAGAAGGCTTAAATTTCTATTACTACTGTTTAGATATCACTAATAAGTATCATTATTATTTAATGATATGTTATTCATATGCTACTTGAGTAAGTTGTTTAGAAATATATCTAACCATATCTACATATACTAATTTGTATTCTATTGACAAATTAGGTAGGCCCAAAAAGTTTGTTTAAATTTTAAATAAAATATTTAATTTGTTATTGTAATTATTGTAATTTGTATTTTTTGTGATATTGTTTAAAATAACTAAGTACCAATTGGTAAAAATGTTCATAATATTTTAAGTAATATTTTGTTATCAGTTTTTATTTAATAATTAAACTAATAATATACATTTCTAATGGCGTGTTATACCTACCTCTATTGATTAGTTTTTATTTTAAATTTACTTTTGGTAGGTAGGTTGTTAAAAGGTGTGGTTCTAAAGTAAATAAAATACTTGAATATCATATTATATTTACAACTTAATTAATATATATCCATTTAAACTACTAACTAAACAGTCTGCATCATTATTATTAATTTTTATCTCAATTTCACTAATGGTTTTATTATTTTATATTGTAATGCAGAACAATTATTGTTACCAAATTGTTATGTCTGCTGTTGTAATGTTTTAAAAAAAAATTACTTATTACATTATATCACTAATCAATAATTAACATAAAAGCAATATAAATTATAGGGTATGTTATATGCCACATGCTAATTAAATCACTATTTGATTCTATTATCTAATCAAAAATATTTAAATATGTGCAGTAATGCCCAAGACATATTTTTCAGGTGTAACAAGACATAATTTTACCCACCCAAAACTCAAAATTGAGTGAGTTTTTTTTTTTTGTTATATTGATAATTATATTAGTAAATGTTAAGGTACCAAAGTATTTGTATCATTAGGACTGGAGGTGGTTATAGCTATTTAAAAAAGTTATTGAGTGACTGAATTTAATCATAAAAGTGACTTTTAATAAGTATGCTTTCTAACAACTTATAATTATTAAATATTTTTCTTTGAATATTCATCTCCTCCTATTTTCAATGTGTAGCAACTGATACACTTAGCATAGTTGGGCACCACTGAATATGTGTGCGTTTGCACTATATTATAAATTGTGTTTTGTTTTAAAAATTAAATACTTATATAATATTATAATCTAATAAATACCATTATGTTTTTAGAAAAATATCAGATAAAGATTATTAATATGAACTAATAACCAATATGAAATACCTGACTATATATATTTTTTTGTTTTAAATTATCTTATATTATCTAGTTACAAACATTTAAATGTCATGAAAGTCTCATTAATTTAGTGTTATATTTAATTGAAAACCTAAGGTGGAGAATAGCTTTCCCTATTGACCTTTTATTTATTTTGATTTAGTGGTCTTCGTGGCTAGTTCAATATATATTTTCAATTTTAATTAATTAATAATAAAAAAAAAAAATTATAATCAACTTCAATTGATTATAACTTTTAATTGACTAAAGTTATGAATAATATTAATACTAGATAAATACTAGTGTTTAATAGATTCTCCGAAAATTCAAATATTAAAGCAAAATATAGTGTGCTAGATTAACACATGGTATAAACATTTAAAAATATTCATTATATATCAATAATTATACGAATTAAGTAGATATTCAATATAGCATTTTATCATAATTAATAAATGTAGGTATAACTATTTGAAACAGCTAGATTTATCATAATTTTAGTAGGTGGGTGGGTGAAGCCCCTCATGGTAATGTAAGTTGTATTTAAACATTTTAAATCTCTTCTCCTTTGAGTTAAGCTTTAAATATGTCATTGTAAAAATAAAGCTACCCAAATATAAAGCCAAATAAAATTAGATACCTACCATAAAATGTTTTTGTATTAATCATATTTATCTTAAATATAGATATTACGTTTTGGTACTCAATACATATGAAATTGTTCTCATAATTTTTAGTACTTTCAGAATATGACATAAGGTATAAAACTTGAAACTAAAGTAGTACCTATTTCAAGGACAATTTATTTATTTTTTAACTCGGAGTTAAACTAATAAGAATCACTTTTAGTCAAAGACCAATGGCCCCAGAAAATAGCTGATGATAATAGATACTCAATTTTATTTGTGTATTTAATATACCATGACTGTTGAGTTAGTGATGTGGAAAAAAATAGGTATATGTATATGCCTTGTTGGTATCCCACTCGTCCAATACATTTGGTACAATTACTTATCTTTTTTTGTCTCTTGGCACATTTCATTAAGTTTGTATTATGCATATTTTTCATTATTCAATGTACTTACATATATTCTGTTTGTATCATTGTTGTTGAAAATCCCTGTGGCGTTTTTTTTTAATTAGTCTGTTTGATTATTTTTTTGTTTTTTTGAGAATCAACATCTCTTGTTGCCATTTTATTAGTATTTTTTCTTTAAAAAAATATTGTTTTTAAAGTATAACTAAGATGATAATTTTTTTTTATTGTTATTGTGTGCACCGTAAAATCACAAATATAATATTATAAGCAGTTAATAATTTAAATAATTATATAAATTTAGTATGTGACTTACCTTATGATTACCACATATAAGTAAGTTATAAACTATACTAAAATATATAATTTAATAAGATAGTTTTCTTTTTTACCTTATTTTATTTCTTTTTAAATACTTAGTCAGTAATTTATGATCTAGCGGAGTAAGAAAGTGATTTATTTTACAAATTTTTGTTATTTTTTTTCGAAAATAATTTCACTTTTTGAAACTAAAAAAAGATTAAACTTTCGTTCTGAACTGATTTAAATTAATTATGGAAAAAATATTATACGTACTTACCTATTTTAAAATAAAATTTTTCAAATTTTCCATAAGTTTTCAAAGAAAATGTGAAAATCAAAAAAATATTTGTAAGCAAGCTATATCTGGTACATCTGAACATCTGGTATGTATTCAAACAGCTTTATAATTTTTCGGTAAATCAAGCTTTGATAATTTCATTTTTCAGACGCAATATTAGAATTTATTAAACTAGTATGCATCACTATAGTATTATACAACGGGCCCAGCAAAATGATACTAGTGAGTAGTGACCGATATAGAAATCGTTGTCTTGATACTTTTTTAAAATTAAAAAGGTAATCCAAGTTAAATGCCACTAATAGGATACTTTTTAAACACGTAACTTCAATTTATGTTTTTTTCCTTCATTATATGTAGAATACACGTATATCTGCGCAGATTGTATGTATATTATATCTATTAAGAAAAAAAAGTAAAAATGCGAGTAATGATAGATTTTATTTTACTATGTTTTTATTTTTAAATTTTGGTTACGGTAATATTTAGAGTGATTACTTTTAAAATAATTAGTATATTTAAGGTAATTATAAAAAACGTAAATATTTTAAAACAATTTTAAAATTGTGTTACAGATGCATTTGATCTTAACAGTTTTCGATTTGAAATTAACAGTTAAAATTACGAAAAAATGTATTTATTTCAATTTTTCTATAAAAATTTGGGTTTTAAATACAGTGACTAGATATTTTAAATTGTTCGGGTTATTCGTACTATATTTTAACTTCCTATAGTTAAGCATTTAATGCTTGAAAACGGATTACCTACCTAAACATTATTGTGAGTCAATTTCCACTCAGAGTTGTCTTATATATATAATACTTAATAGTTATTATAACATTTAATATGAAAATACGCCCTGGCTGTGGCTTATATATACATGTACAATTTTTACCTTTTTAATAATGTTTTAATATTACTTTTTGATATTTTTATTGTGAGGTAAGATATTTACTTTGGGAGAGAAAGTAAGTGGGGTCATATTGTCTTGATAAGAAATGATTTCAACTGTTGTAAGTTTATTGATATATTCATAATTCGATTATATTATGTAGCTACTGTATAGATATTTCTCAATTAATATTTTTTTTGTTGCAATTTTGATAAATTGAATATTGCTATTTTTATAAAATAATAAATAATAAATTGAATGAATAAATAAGTAAAGACATCATTGGATTTTAAATATTTTTCATTGTACTATTATTAAATATTGAATGTATTTCGATCTATCATTTTTATTATGAGTTATACAATGGTTCAAATAAACTCATCAAATTACTTATGATTGACAATTCAAAGTCTGAATAATTGTTTTTTTTAGCCTATGCCATATTATTTATTTGTAAATACGATTCTACATTGACTCAATATTAATGTTACACTTAAGTACTTTTTATGTAAAAAAAAATGGTTGTGTTATAACGATATATATTATTAGGTATATAGTTCGACTATTTTAAAATAATCACTTATTATTTAGAATTTTTCTAACTTTTTTGGAAAATAGAAGATTTATAACAATTTATTTTTGACGTATAAATGTCTAGTCTCGAAGCGAAAAAATTTCAAACTGTATAAGCACTGAAGGGAATAGACAACATTTTAGATAATTTTTTGAACAAATTTGTAGTGCATTATGCCGCTCTTCTAATCTTAAAATGCTCATTAATAAAACAAACAATTATTTAGTTTAATATTTTATATTTATACGTTAATATTTTTAGAAAAGTATTACGCTCAGATTATTAAATAAAAAATACATGATAATCGTTATATTTTTAAAACCATTTCTAAATAATTAAAACCGTTGTTTGTTTCCAAATTATATTGAATTTTCAGTATTCCTTTAAAACTACTATGTGCAGTGTTTAATCAATCTTTGTTGATTAATACGTTTAACCATGGAGCGTAAAGTCTATTACAATAAAGCGAGTAAGATGAAAATAAAACGGTAATCGATTGTTCACGGTGTACTAATTATTTATTATTATACCGGAAAGCCGGTTAATTGATTACCTTCCACAAATTACTTAAATTCTTCTGTTCTTGGTTCGAACTGATGACAACTGCTATTACTATTCACTGTGTAAGATCTATTGTGAGGACCTTAAAATATTACTTCAATCACAAATTTTATAAGAACCATTTTTACGGCTTCAGAAGTTATTGCAACATAACAGATGATGTGACAACAGATAATTTAACAAGTATTTTTTATGTAGTCTATAAAATAATAAATATATTTTTTGAGCCTTTGTCATCGAAGTACAAAAAGGATATTTTTCATACACTGGGTGGACCACTATTTTGTGGTTACAATTTAGGCGGGTGTGTGAGAGAACTGTTTAATATGAGAGAAATTATTATTTTTTATTTCTTTATGGGAATTGCTTAACACTTTAAAAGTTTAATTAAAAGGTACTAAATATTTTGAAAAAAATTTTAATTAGTCAATTCATTTTTATGACATTATGATTCCTATTCATTTTTACTTCATTCCACAGCATATATATACATTTTTGTACTTAAAACTAATTTAAATAATTAATTTTTAGTCTGTAAATATTGACTTTACTAATTATTCATTAAACAATCTACTTTTTATGTGTATTTCTACTAAATACGCGTTTAATGTAGGATTGGAATTAGGTAAATAATTTCTGTTTTGAAGGATTACTAACAAATATTTTGTTAAGTAAATAATATATCAATATGCTTGTTTAAATGTACTGTTTCTGTAATATTATTTATAATAATTAGAAATTATGTTGACATACATACAGAGTGAGAAATGTAGTGATTTTACCATGATACATTTTTTTTTGTATATATTATAAAAGTATTATAGTATTAATTGACCACCATATTTGTGTATATTTTAAATACCAAGATTTATTATCTGTCTTTTATGAAAGTCTGAACTAACTATAGATAATTAAACGTATGATTAAAATTAATGATTATTAATTCATTGTAGTAATGTCTTAAATGTGTTTTAGTATTTTATTATAAGGGATTACATGCAAGTTTAATAGGTAAATTTGTAATCGGTTTCACAATTTCAAACATCAAACATCTCACCGACACACAGTGGTCTGAAATATAATGTTCATGTTGAAAACAAAAAAAAAACAGCTTAAGTATTCGGCATAAATAAAACACCCAGAAATACAAGTAATTAAAACAGTTATCGGTGTGCAATAATATATTTTTTTTTTATAATTCAATTTAATATATTTTATTATAATCGAGTAATTAAATTTCCCAGAAATGTATCATAACTAAATTAACTGAATTACCGACTCTGAATTAATAATATTATATCGCCTTTGCTTTCAACAATACTGTTTCTTAAAGTTTAATTTATTTCAATCGTCTCACTTTCTGTCCTTAATATCAACCAATCTCTCTAAATTATTTTAATTTCATAACAGTTATTGAGTTATATTGAAGAATTTATCAAATACCTAGATACATCTTTCGGTTTTCCTACATATATTTTATTTTAGAAATAATTTGTTCAAGTCGAGTTCTTTGAGTCTAATTAATACAACGATTTGGTTTTTCTCTAAATCATTTTTTTATTTAACTTTGAGATTATTTTTATCAAACTATGTTCTCAGAAATACTCTATTAACAAAAACTGTTAGACGTTTTTATTACGCATAAGTTGTAAAAAGAGATTTTTAAAATTTTAATTGTAGAGAAGAAAATAATTTGTTGTAGCCTTGTAGGACTTAAAAGTATATTTTATTTATCTATTTGTATGCAAGCTATAAAAAATCTTGTTTTGAATTTTCGGAATATTGTGATTTGTTGATTGATGCTTAAGTACATATTATACCTAATACGTTTAATACATTTGTACCTATAATTATACAAATATAAACTTAAAACAAATACTTAATAGTTTAAAGTCCAAATACGGAATCGAGATTTCCCCCGCAGCCAATTGGCTGCAGGAGCATATATGCAAAAAGTACGATTAATAAGATAAGATAAGATTGTCTTATCTTTAGTTGTGACTAAAAGTATCCTGATATTCTATTAAAATGCACTAAATGTACAATTTAGCGTTGTACATTAGCTTGTAATAGCATTGTTTAGTGTACTACAATATAAAAAATAATAATATATAATATAATATACTGTAATATACTACAACTATATTTACGTATAAGTTAATATTAAATTTTTATTTTATTGTAAGGGGAATAATTTTTTAATATAGTTAGGTATATTTTGTACGAGTTGATGGATATTTAACGTAAGACATTCGGTATTCTAGAGTGTCATTATAATTATCTTACGTTAAACCAGTACTCTGTATTTATTATAAATATGATTTTAATATAATTATCGGGCTATAGTTTTTTTACTGCCTTTATTTTTTTTTTTAATATTCCTGTATAACGCAAGACCGCAATTATATAGAATGATTGAAATACCTGGGAAATGGTCTTATACCGAACAATCTATTTTATATTGATTAATTTTATTTAACATATATACATATACTCATTAAAAGGAGTAACTGATTTATAAATTGTATAATAAAAAGAGTGTATACATAACAGTTTTTAAATTTAAAGCTATATGAACCGCAAATTTAATTTTTCACAAAAATGTAGTTTAACTATTTATAAAATAATAACTATTATTATACACAGAGTGATTCACTAAGCACGCTCAACCCCATTTTCCTTTAATAATGAATTTATTCAAATTCTGGTTTTTGGAATTTTTAAATATATTCATACCATGTTGTTTAGTAAGCAAATTAATTAATTATATATTGTGAATCGCCTTATATATTACATTAAAATAGTCATTATTGTTCGTAATAGTAAAGTTGGTAGGGACAGCATTAGACTTCCATAAAAACATTTTTGTTTGATTTTTTTTAAAATTATTATTGGATGCCATAAAATGATATAATCAAAATTCCATTGAAAGGTTTAAATTGAATGTAAGAAAAAACATTACATACAAATAAATAGATCTGTTCCGACTATAATTTAATGTTATTATTCTTATCCAATCGTAGTATCTTGAAATGACTGGTTGTGTTTTTTTATTTTATCATTTGTTAGCTCATACAAATATTAAATTTAATATAGAATACATTCGGATTATATTTTCAATCAAATTCAGTATTTGATTCCAAGTTCAGTACTAGGAATCAAATAAAAAAAAAATAAGATTGGAGAATAAAAAATATTTAAAACAGAAGTATTTTTATTAAAATTGTTATCCAAAACACAATAAACCGTAAATAATAATATTATTATTTTTTAATTTTTAAAACATATTTAGGTACGATCTATATCTAATCATATTTAGATAATTTGAAATAAATAAACATAAGTACACGGGATATAGGCGAAAGGATACCTATTAATAGTTCTTCTGAAAGTAATATAATAATTTAGAAATAATATCATAATAACCCACATTAGTCGAAAAATTCGAAAATATAAGAACTACCTACCTAATTAATTAAATTATACTTCAGATTTGGTTAGTAATTTAGTATTTCAAAGTTATTATCGATCTTAAGCCACAGTTTCGCGTGTTTTATGCTTAATTTCGTCTTTCTCCTTGGGCTTATATTTTTTAAAATAAGGTTTGGTTTTTTGGATGTAATATATGACTTATTATTTTCTGTTATCTGTTTGTTTCACGTCTGTTGACTTAAAAACCCAGCCGAAATCAGTATTCGATTACAGAGATAAATACCGCCGAAACAATAGCAGCTATACAGTCGTACGGATAAATCTTTCATCATTAACACAATAGTGAATATTACTTCTGCTTCTATTTATTTAAATTTTTAAATACTCCCGATGAAGATACTTTATGTATTATTGTATGAGTGATTGTATTTAATCATACCATAATATATTTGAGTTATGAATATATCTAACGTGTTATTAATATTTTTTTAAAATTATTTTTATGTACATTATAATAAAAATATAGGTATAGAAACTTTAAAATATAATATATTACATTCAGAATTAACTTTAACAATTATACACTAAAATACTGTGTACTGTGTAGTATAATATATATATATATTATATATGTATATCTACATGAAAGTGGATTAGTACGTCATATAATAATATGTTCATTAATCATTCATGAAGTGCTTAGTAAAATTAAAAATAGTATTTAAAATATAATTTAAAAATATATTTTATATTCTGGGCAGATGGTTTTAATTTTAAATGTGTTTTTTGTTTGCTTGTCTCTTATAATTTTTAGGGTAAATGAGTGTCTATACAAAAGTTTTGGTAGCTTATTAAATACTATATTTAGATTTAAAATTTAATTCTGATGATATTTTAAGTACCATGCCTTTTTGTAATTTTGTAGGTCTTAAACTGAATTCAAAATAATTTAAAAATTCCACGAATTCCACCAATTTCAGTTTCTTATTTCATTTTTTAGGTTTTGAGTCATAACTTATAAGTTTTACAATACCTATGCTCATGCTCGTATTTTAATATTCTAAATTTCTAACTAAGAATATGCACGAAATTTTTTAATTGTAGACCTAGGTTTAGGTTACAGCTGTTACACGGGCTATGCGTAAAATAGATACGTTTTTACATTTTAGTATGCATAAAGAAGTAAAATATAATTATATTATGTGATATAACCAGTAAGAGATTTAAAATATTTGTAAAAAAACAAACCGACATTGGCAAGAATTATGAAGACGTATAATAGTTTAGGAGTATACATTTTTGATTATACATATATCCAGAATTTAAAAAATTATATTTATTGGTCAAATAAAGGACTACAGCATTTGTTTAACATTAAGGTACCTGCCATGTGTTAAGTGAATGTATACAAAAATTACTTTTATTGAATTTATTTACGTTTTAAAAACTGGCAGTTATTTGTGAAAGACATATTTTTTGCATAATTTGAGTATAACAGCGTACCTTTAGCGAAATAAACGCCACAAACGATTTATGTCTTAACACGCATTTCAGTTAATTACGAATTGCAGTTCGAAACTAAAGACAGGCGTTTATCAATCGTTTCGCTTCGGTCACCTCAGCGCTTAAGCCAACGCAGGGAAATTATTATTAGAATAATTATTTTTATTATTGATTATCATTTATTATACATTCTGCATTTGATATAAATTATAATAATCATTACAATAAATTACAATTAATTTACAGTGTAGTAAATTCTGTTGGGTGTTGGTCGGTTTCATTCCGTATTAGCGTCTTCTTGATTAAATCGTAGAATTTAAACACAAGCAAAGGTACCGATACCATAATACTTCGTTATTATACCCATTCATCCAGTTAAAAGTAGTCCCTTATAAATAAAAATTACAAGATCATCCGGCTGTACATTATTATTGATTGAGTGCAATCCGTTTTTTAACTTAAATTTTTTGTGTACAGTTCTAACATATTATTCAGCTCATTACAACGTTACGCGGCGTAGTAACTAGTAACGCTATTATAACATTTGGAATGTACCTATATATCGTATCATAATATAATATACAGGGAAATATTCTAAGCATACTCACTCCCATTTTATCGTTTAATTATTAATTTATTTAATTTCTGATTTTTAGATTCTGAACAGAGAAATGAATATATTGGTTTTATAATGGTGTGTGTGTGTGTGTGTTTATGTATCTACCGCCACCTTTAAGAGCAGTGGAAATACCGTTAATATAGTATTTGTATGTAGAAAAAAATTCCTTTTTTAAAAATTAGAATCTCCTCTATTGTACATTTTTAAGGAGGAAATAGTGAAAGTGGGAGGCTCTCATTTGAAAAAAATAATTTTTTATTTGCCACAGATAGACACTCCCTAAATGACTTTAAAAATATAAGTATTAGAAAATATATAGCATTTTACTATACTTGAAAATGTATTAAGTCAGAATTTTAATAAATGCACAATTAAAGGATAAATTAATTGAAATGAGCTTGCTTGGTATAACACTTTATATAGTAAATGATAACGTATAATCTAATGAAAGCGATCAGCAGACGGTAGCGGTGTCTTCTGTCGATTTTTGCCGTCACCGCAGCGGTGTGGTGCGAACATCCTTGCAGTTATTGCAGTTCGCGCCACGCCGTCGGAACAATATCGAAGATGGTGCTCTGAGTTATATTATATTATTATATACACTGAACTGCTGGGTTGTCGTGACAACGGTTGTTTGGAACGCTGCGCCACCCGCAAATTCGACTAGGGGTTCAGGTGCATGTGGAAAGGTTGGTCATGGGTAGAGGTAGGGATGTTTCCGGGTTTTGTGAGCTCGGCAAGCGTTAAACTGTCTGTGCACGGGGTTCAAATGCAAATTTCTCTAGTTGTTTTACCCCTTTCGTGCTCCAATCTAACCGATATCTCAGCTTTCCTAACAATGACAGAGGTTAGATCGCCATATTTTCTTATGTAATATATTATAATAGTAGGTGTAAAGACATATAATATATATATATAATATCAGGAGTAGGACACTATGTGAATTGGCCGGATCGGGAGATTCCGACCTTGAACACGGTCTTCAGGGTGGCGTGGTATACATTATCAATTAAACTTATCATATTCATATCAATATGTTCTATGATAATATCGCATACTTATACATAATAAACACGTGAAATATAATGTTTAGGTGAATTTGGTTTTGTAGCTTTGTTTTTTATTATACGCCACGAGATAAATATCTTTGGTTTGAAGTTTTGAAATATATATTATATATGATGATGCATATAGGTTGTTATAGAGTGGTCCAAATTTTCGTAGGTGTTTGTTAAGCTTATATAGTTTTTACTGTTTTTAGAAATCAATGTTGTTGCAAACAATGTGCGTACGTCACACAGATCTCCATTCTTCTTTATTCTATGTCATTGATTCTCTACTTTTTAATGTGATTACCCTCAAATAAAAAATCAATTTTGTCGCAACATTTAAAATTTTTTTCTTTTGTACATGCATGCAATTTACAATGTGTTGGTCTCCCTAAATAATAAATTAGTGACATAAAGATAGCCAGATTTTCCGGTTGAGAAACCTTGATCTATTGAGAAATATATTTATATTTACAAAGAAAAAAGTTGGAAATCGTAAACTTTGAACGCAGTTTTAAATTGTACAACATTTTTGCGAACATTTTTCCATGCCTCGTCTGATACCAACGAAATCACTGACTTATTAGTTATTTAATTTACATGATAAATAAATAAAATAATAGGCTGATAACTAGAAAAATAGATAAATAATTGACGTCCGACGCCATAAATACGTGCTTTAATTGAAAAGGTATTTTCACTTGTACTCTGTACACTCGTATATTTTATTCGTTTTGTTTGGGTTTTATTTATTTATAGCTTTACGTAGTTTTGTTTTACGTTGAATAATATATCCTTTATTATATGTCCCACTCTGGAAATGGTTTTAAAGTATCGACAAACACAATTAAAATAATAGATTTTTTAGATTCTGAGCTGTGCTAAACAATATACGTTTTGTTGTTGTGAGTACACTTTTAGTTTTGGGATTGTGTAAATATTTCAAAACTTTAATTTGTAGAGTATAATAGTTTTATATTATATTTTGTATAGTTTTGACAGGAATGAAAATTCAGAATGAATCGTATTTAAATGCTTTAATTTATAATGAAATAACCACAAATTAATTAACCACGTTTTCATTTTAACTAAAACTGTAGATTTTTGAATCATAAAATATTTTTATACTCTGAGAGAAACAAGGGAGCTATATATTGGTTTTTTACAATGACGTCATTGCTGTAATTTTTTATAAAGTTGTCATAAAACACTTTGAGATTCAAAATTGTATTTTTAATTTCTACATTGGTTGGGAATTGAACACTAATAGTACTTTAAAGATGTGATTTTTAACAAAATCTAGGCCATATTTTTAGTAAATTGAATTTTGCTCAGAATTTTGTTATCACGAATTTATTATTATTTTAAAATTTGAAAACACTTGCTCTAGTGTTCAACATTGAATTCCTAAATAATCACAGTTTTTTAATTTTATTATTTATAATATTAATATGACATGGTTATATTTTTTTGACATTTTATTAAACTAACTGTATTGAAAGCATACCGGAAAAAGTGTATTTAATTTAATGAATGATGACAAGTTGATTAAGGACACTAGATTTTGCGTTTAAATCGTAATTATAATTCATACCTAACTTGTGGTTTTTGTATTTTGACTATTGTTATAAAAATAAGTTTTCCCTTCTAAATGAAAAATATGTAAGTTATTTTAAATGTTTCAATGTCATTAGGTAGGTACCTGTTTACAGGTAATGACATTACTAAAATAACTAACGAAAATGTGTACATAATTTGGATGAATTTATGTTTAAAAGTTTAAAATCTCAAAAATACAAATAAGAAATTTAAAATTAGTTTAGTTTTATTTAAATAACAATGATTGTCATTTATTATTAGAATTATTCTATATAGGTCATTGAATAATAATAAAAAAAGATCATCATTTAGTAAATATATTTATTAATACCTAATAGCACCCTCGAGTTTTATGGTTTTAATAATAATAACAATAACGATATACCTATATCACGTGGTTAACTGTAACCACATACCGAAACTTTTTACCTATTTTGACTGATGCCGATGGATGTATTTTTTGTAGATAGTATTATTGAAGAGAATTAACTTTGTAGTAAATTTAAAGATTAGATTAATATGTTATTATTAAATTAATTAAAATTTTATATTTTTATAAAAAAAAAAATGTTTGGTATGATATTACCTTTCGTTAATTAATGAGTATTAAAATCTGTTTAACGAAGTTCGCCTTTATTAAATATCTGCTAAGTTCTACCAAATATTAAATATTATCATAATTGCCCTTGAATGACCTATAAATAAAAATAATGATGACAGATATTGATGTTCATTTTAGAAACAACTCAAATTGTCACATAAATTATTTTTAAAAAAAATCGTTTATTCTTATTAATATTTAACATTGTAATCATGACAAATTTAAGAAAAAAAGTATCAAAGTATTTTAATTGTTTTGAAAATTTTTTATAAATTTTATTTTTTGTAAAAATATAATACTTTAAATATTTTAAAAATGAACAATAATAAGTAAAATATACATAGTAAAATTAATTCATTTTAAATTCGATGTATTGTATTTTGTTAGTTTATCAATATATTATTTATTAATAAAACATTAAATCAATTTTTGTATGAATATATTTTGTTTGCTCAAATATTTTGTTATATCTTTAAAAAGTTAATTAATTAAATGTAAAACTAATGCATATAACATAATATTACATGTAGAGATAAATATTGTAGTGTCCAAACTTTTTTCTAAAACAATTTTACAGATATATTAATTATATATTTTTTTAATTTCGTCAACGTTATGTATAAGTGTTCAAATGAAAAACAAATTGGAGTTATACAAATTTGAAATTTAAAATTATAAACATTTTCATTTGACCAATTTTTAATGTATAATATAAGGTACCTATAGTAAATAAATACTCATATTTTGTTTATTAATCACTATAGTGTATTACCGTTATTTTATAGTTTTAATTTAAGTTTTAAACAAAGAGTTATAATTTAAAGGTAATTCAATATACATAAGACTTATTATTTATTAACATTTATTTGAGTGATAAATGATAATACTTAAACAAATTTAAATTTATATACAGATTGTTGTATATGATTCTATGATAGTAGCTTTGCAATATGATGTTACTATAGAATTATTCATACGTATTTGATATCATTATTGCAAAGAAATTATTGCATATATTTAAAATTGTATAATTTTCATGAAATTGAATATAATTCTGTATACGTTTTTATTACTATGCAGCATATAAAAATAGTTTGATGAAAATAATTATTTTTCACGTACTCGTATGTCTGAGATTCTGAGCGTAAATGCTTTACTATTTTTCTTTACACCCATGCTCTATAAAGTGGAAAAATTTAAAAATATCTATTTCTTAGGTAGAAAAATTCTAAATTATTTTACGTTTCAATTAAGTATTTTTGGTCTTAAATTTATAAAATGTATAGTTATAAATTTCAGTATTTTATTTATTTTTTATATTTTTCCTTAAACATATAAAATAGTACTTCGTTTTTAGAGTTGTGTTAAATTGAAAATTATATTTTTATATGACATAATAATTTACATATCGTTTCCTTAGCTAATGTATGATGTATGTTTATATATATATATATATATATATAATATTTAATTCTTTAAACTTAAGTATATTTAGATTTTTTTTGTAAAGGTTTTTTTTAGTTTCACTTTTGAAGTATTGTTACATGAATCGAATTATGTACTTAAAATGCATTGTATTAAATAGAGTACCTCTCCCTCAAAAATCACTTTGTATAGAAATCCGGCCCCCACTAATATATTACTTAATTATTTTTTTAGATTTTGAAGCAAATATTAGTTTATTATTTTTTTAATTTTAAAGATGTTTTACAGTATACATTTATTTATAAACTTTAAATTATATATATGTTATACTTATTATACTACAGTTGCCTATAATATATTTTTTAGTTAATATTAGAGCGTATAATTTATTATTTGATTGAATAAATCGTTCAAAGTAAATTCGCGTTGTTAATGACACGACGTGGGCGTAAACGCGTGGGTCGATTAGACAACGATGTTGTCATAAATCCGCAGTATCGCTAACAAATAGTCAAGCATACTATTTCGATCACCTGTCGTTAGCATCATATCGTTTTGATGTTTGCCATAAAAAGATTGTATTAACTACATTTTACATTTATATAATCAATTCTTGTTGTTTTTATGTATTCATATACAATAATTACATTTATTCTATGTTTGGTACATATTTTCAATGAAATTGACACTCGAAACACTGTTCTGATGTGGAAGGAGCGAGAGAGAGCGAGAGAAAAATAAAAACAGAGATTTCGTAGTATAATGTACTATATTACTATGAACTGAGTGCTTGCCAAAATGGACAAGAGCAAAACTAAATTGAATGGAAACTAAGGGCTGCAAAAAAACATTCTCGTTTCTACCTAAAACTCCATGAATATCTCATTACGTACACAACTTTGGCATAATTTTGTTATAGGCGATTTTTTTCTTTTATTTTGTTTTGATTTTCCTGCAGATTATTTATTTTCCTTTCTCGCTACTAACCACTATATCTAACGACTAACTGAGCGTTTATCTAACGACATGAACATAACGCGTTAACATTTTAGTATCCATCATACTCAATAGTATAAAAAATATAGTAATAGTATAGTGTCAATTCGTTGAACGGAATTATTTGAATTTCAAATCTTCGAATTGTCATTTTATTTAAAAAAAAAAATTTTATCTTTAGTTTTTCTTAAGATACCTGTATACAATGTTTCAACAACGATATTTAAAGTTTATAATAAAGCACGAATTTATTCTAAAAATATAGTTTATTATTATGTGTGAAACACATAAAAATGAAATAAATTTTTGTAAAACTAAAAATTAAAACAGCTACTTATAGTAAATTTTAATAAATTAGGTACTTTATAACTTATTTATACTTAGAATACCTATACATATTACAAATACTAAATGGTTTACAATTTAAAACAATTTGAAATATATAAGAGTATATTAGATACTATTAAAATTTAAAATTTAAAACTCTAAACTCTATAAGCTAAGGTTTAATCATATAAAAAAATAAAAATATAATGAAAATTGCCTTATTTAAATTGAAAATTTCTAAAAATATTTAATATGATAACATAAATGCTATTTTAATTTCAATTGCTGTATATAGTTAGCAAAACATAACAAGGTTAATCTTATTGTTAAAATATTTTTAAGTAAAAATTAAAGGTTTTTTGAAAAACTTTACAAAACTCCTTATATTTTACTTTGTATAAAAATTCTATATTTACCAAATAGTATTTATTTCATAGAAATTTAGATTTCAGTTCACTGTAATAATTCTTACCGGCATTTGAAAAGTTCAGTATATTTTTAATCAGCGTTCAACATTCCGTGAAATGTTCTCGGTTTTTAATACTATGTTGACCGATGCGTGATATTGCCGTATCGTCTGTATACACGTTATGCGAACAGTTTGCTAAATAATTTCACTTTCCTGATTATTCAATACGTATTATGTAGGATATAGGTGTATTTAATTCATTTCAACTATTATAGGTAATATAATCGATTTTCGTATAATATTCGTGAATTATTTATACTCAATATATTTGTTTTATCATTGTTTTAATCTTATATTTATACTAAAATACTATTTGTACCAAGTTATAATTGTACCTATACAATGTCTATAAAATGTTTACGAACATAATTTTTATATTATGTTAGTATTTTTACATTGTGTTAATCGTATATTTATATTATAATAATATGATTTTAAAAGTCCATTTATAAATAACTAATAACTATAACGTATTGGAAGTATAAAAAAGCTCTATACTGAAAAAGTTAATAAAATGTTTATTATTAAATGGGTATTGTGTTTTTAAAAAAGAGAAACATGAAACCAAAGTGTTAATTAAATATTAAATGGCAATTGTAATTGATCGATCGAATGTTGCACATCAAAAAGTATTAAAGAATCAACCACTGTGACGCTTGAATTGAGTTATTAACCACGTAGTTGACGATCGATAAAAGTGATGATAAATAGGTGTACCTATCTATTAATTTATTTTTTCTTTTATTATGATGAAAATCTAACGAATAACTTGGTTCACACAATTAGGTTAGGTCCATATTTGCATTTAAATAAGTTTTTTAAAATTATTGAAAACCGTTTTACGGTTACATTTCATAATGTGGTTTTTTTCTATTTTCAGGCGTTAAATCAGCATAGCACCGCGGACCTGAATTCAACGGATGAACTATTTTTCAATCCGTGTCTGTCGTTTTTGGGTTTTTGCGTTGCACATACATTCAGGGGACACGCAAATAAATGGTTGACAAAGTGACCGAATTAGTGAATTTTGAAATGGCGATCGGTAGGATAATTATGCATAATATAATATTAAACTTATTTTTTATCGTGATATCGTTTTAACATTGGATAGCATGTTTATTAAATCCATTATATATATTATAACGATGTCATAACGTGGTTAATAACAAAAATATAATATAAATGTAATATGGTATTATAATATTATGTTCTGCAATCTTGCATGCATAAATATAGACGTGGTGCGGACGCTGCGGCAGAAAATCATTGCCGTGTGCCGGAAGCTGGGCATCGGCGTGTGTTTGCGCACCGTCGTGTTGATATTTTGTCTCACGTTCTTTTGGGTACAGATGCACATGTCTGACGTGGCCGACAACGAGACGATACAGATACTGGCCAAGCCGGACGGACTACTAGATGCTAATGATTCCATGTTGCAACTGGTTCCACAGGTGCGATTCATGTATACATACATACAACAATATAATATTATACCCGCGAGTTTATATTGCGTGTACGTATATATATCGTACATTAAGGAGCTACATACCTCCTATACATGCATATTATTAACGTGTAACATTAAATGCGTACAGTAGGTATTCGATTTCAAACATGGTTGAATATTTTAAGTTCTTGGGTTCAGAGTGATAACTGATCAAAACAATTATGCATTAAATTTCATTTCTGGTATATACCTAGGTACTTGAAAATGTTAAGTGTTCGACGTGACTTCCATTTAGTCATACGAAAAACATCTAATAAATCTATAGTAAAATTTATTCCATATATGCTCATACATATCGGTTATTAATTATTATTAACTTCGTCGATTTCTTAGCTTATATATTTTTAATGGGTATGGTGGTATACGTGTATCTACACAATATCTTTAACGCATATTATAATATTACTAAAAGAATTAGTCATGTGGCTTATGATCTTTGTTAACAATCAACAGTAAAAAAGTATGGTTCACATTCAAAAAAAAAATAAGTAGGTATCATCTACAACAATGGTTCTTAATCTTATATCACGACGATCCTCCCCCCAACTTAAACCCAAATAATTGGTGACACACTTAAATTATTAAGACCAAATATGGTATATATGGGTTAATTTATTTTATAATTATATTATGAATTTATAACATTTAAATTTAAATTTTGTTTTACTTTTAGTTAATACAGTTGGTATTTATTTTGATGACAAAAATGTTCTATTTAGTAGTATTTGCCTCAGTGTTCTACATTCCTCATCAAAAATAAAGTACTCTTTTCTTATAATTAAAATTGATTACTTGTCTAATCCATATTCACCCTGTATAATATAATCGGTTTCGTGCTCTTTTAATGATATATGTGCTATACTACTGTACTATACCTGATATTTGAAGTCAAACCGCAGACGGATAAGCATATTCAATTTCGTTTCCCCTGTATGATATAATATTATATCGATTTTAATACATATCCGCATAATAATCGTATCGTGCATACACGTAGGTTATACGTGTATATTGTATGTATAGTACTATAGTTTATTGTATGCCTTATAATTATGATAGTATGTATAAAATTATAATCATGTATATGTCGTGTAACCAGTGACGGATTTAAGAGTTAAATGTCGGGGCCTCGACCCATAAGTATAATTTCGTTCGAATTGTTAAGTACAAAATGAATCCGGTAGTTAATTACTCTATACAAAACCTCAGCTATTATTAAACCAAAAGTTAACAAGATGAACCTCGTCGGAATCCGTTAACTAAATGAATGAGTGTTGAATTTGGTTTTACAAAAAACGTATTGTTCTATTGTTCGATATTTTTTTTGTCTTTTAATTTCGTATTCGTGTATTTTATGTATACAGCATTTGCACAAGTACTTGGTCGCGTTGCCCCAGCGTGACCGTCCGCACCAAGCCATACTGCCCGGAAACGCCAGCGAACACATTGCGACGGCGGTCAGTCTGAATGTATCTGAAATACGACGTCTAATCGATCAGCAAAACTCCAAACAGGCCGTGCTCAACGAAGACGTATACGGCCCGTTACAAAACGATTCTCTAGTCATTGTCATACAGGTATGTAACTAAATTATTTGACATAACATGATATGTGTGTATAATTTATATACTTTTACATTATATACATATTTATACACGCGCAGACGCTGAACACACACTTGTGTATTATAATTAATTCGTACGATGTACATGTAAATGTCATCTATGTGTGTGTGTTTATTGTTATTATTATTCATTATTATTATTGACTATGCATAATATTAGATTCATTATACGTTTCCGAATGCGCATTGAACGCCGGTCTATCGACCCGGAAAATGATAGACTGTAATGATATGGTATTATTGTAATATTGTCATAACTCAGCTATGGTCTGTATATGATTTATGTCGAACATTGTTTATCATTGTTATTTAGGTCCACACGCGTATTATGTACCTTCGGCACACCATAGTGAGTCTGGCAAGGGCGCGGGGCATCGAAAACGCGTTGATAATATTCAGTCACGACCATTATGATGAACAAATAAACGAACTAATACAGATGATCGACTTCTGCAAAACCATGCAGATATTCTATCCATATTCCATACAAACGCATCCGGTTTCGTTTCCCGGCGAATCTCCAGAAGACTGTCCCAGAGACTTTGCCAAAGCAGAGTAATTATTCCAATAAAATTTAATATTTATTACATAATATATTATGATAGTAATATTGAAAAACATTGTACCCTCATAATTTATAAGCATAGCATTATATATTATGATGATTTCCACGTGTGTTTCTTTTTTATGTTTTTATTTTCCTTTGCGGCACATAGTGCGATTAAACGGAAGTGCATTAACGCTATGCATCCGGATCAATACGGTCATTATAGAGAGGCAAAATTCACTCAAACCAAACATCATTGGTGGTGGAAAGCAAACAGAGTGTTCAACGAGTTGGACGTTGTCAGTAATTATTCGGGTATGTATCGGACTCGGCGCTTGTCCCTGCAGGGCGTCGAATGTGTGGCGAATTAATTAGTAGCTATATATTATGTACCTACCTATATATACGTTTTAACGGTGACCGAATACTACCTATGTCGGTTCATTTTTGTCATTATAGAGCTTCTAAAATATCAATATTTTGTATTTGTATAGAATAAACCAAGTAGATCTGCTCATTTTTCCTTTAATACCTAATGAATTTGTGCAAATTTTGATTTTTGAAATTTTTAAGTATATACTCAAAATGACCATATTTTAAAATACTTAGATTTTTTTACATAATTTAAACTCTTGTAGGCTGTGATAATACAATATTATTTTTTCAATTGAAAAACAACTTTATTTTAATGTTAACCATGAATCAGATATTTTCTTTTGAAAACATTGTTGTATCTAAATCAATATTCGAACGAGTAGTTTCTGAGTTTATTAAAATAAGAGAGAATATCATCAATTTTCAACTCTTAATATTTTATTGAGATAATTTCTTTAGAATCAAAAATAAATGTTATTTGACTATTTTTACCGTTATATTTTTGTTTTTTTTTTGGGGGGGAGGGTTGTCCTAAAGGCCTAAACGTCTTTAAACTTTCCACGAATTGGTTGAACATTTTTATATCGTTTACACGTTTTTTTCAGGTCCGATTTTATTTTTGGAAGACGACCATTATGTAGCAGAAGATTTCATATATATGCTAAAGTTGATGGAAAAATCGTGTAGCGTGGCGTGCCCACAGTGCAGTATGTTGTCGTTAGGAACATACTTGAAAACGTATAATTTTTACGGAGAAGCAAAGGTGCGTTATTTTATTTTATCAATTATTTTAATATTTATATTTTACACACGTATATGATAACCTTGACCCCGTGAAATTTTTATTGAATATAATTTGGTGTTAATTAATAATTTTTCATTATGACTGCTGCGGTTTTGGATCGATTTTGAAACACACAATACATTACATAAATGTATTTAAATAAAATCGACATTATAGAAGGATATTTTAAGGGTAATACGTCGACAGCAAATATTTGCTGCAGAATTAACACCGCCGTCTTGGAGTTTTAAAATAGTTCCTTCATTTTCGCATTATGATAAGGTTGAACAATTTTCCTTATTTGTACCTATATTTGTTTTTTTTTTGCATGCATATATTATCTGATTGTATTAATTATTCCAATAACCCAATTTTAGTTTTCGTAATTTTTCCCTTCATTTATATTAATACCCAAAAATCTCTTTTCGTGTTTGACATAAAAATATTTGCATGCACAATCCATACATGCCTACCTATTTTTAACAAGAAGTCGCTACCTGTTTAATATAATTATACTGAAAAACATCCAACGTATTTCTTTATAGCTTTTCACCCGATTGCATTTTTATTACCTTTTTTATCTCACGTATAGAAAAGTGTGCAACATAAATTAAAAATAATTTAGAACGCAGATTGCTCAGAATAAATTTGTTTCATGAGTATATGTAGTAATTTAGGTGCATTAACCTTGAACTGTTGGTTATTAGTTAGAAGCGTCCATGCGACTTGCCCATCATGCAGTTTTTCAATACGTTTAATTTAAGGAATAAGGTAAAAAGTATTCCTATTGGCTTTCAATCTTAATGATTTTTGTGCTAATGGTAATTTACTAAATACAATTGATTTGTGAACATGTACTTAACCACATAAATAAATAAAACTGTTTAAATTGCATAACAATAATCCACGTAATTATTTTGCCAAGTGATGTGGATGTGTATGTTGTACCTACTTAATACATTTTAATGTCTATTTTGCACGATTAATAATATTTGTTCTACGTTTAGTGGTGGCCATAGTGGCTAATAATTTTAATTTTATCTTAAACTGATTAATTAAACTAATTAAATAAACATTTTTTATGTCTAATTGTTACTAAGAGAGAGTATAATAAAAATCAATTTATCTAATTCCTATTTATTCAAATTGTCAAAAATATATACTTGCATGTTGCAACATCCATAAACATCGGATTTATAATTATAAAATCAATTCAAAATTCTAAGTCTGTTACTTAAAATAAATTGAGTTAATTCTATTTTTGATAAATCTTTTTTGAGTATCCATGCAATTTATTTTGTTTAGAAAAATAAAATGACAAAGTACTAAATATTGAATATATAGCATACACGAAAGCATAACAAGATAGACCAAATAATAATAATATTCGTATTGAACTTGCTCAAGTTGAAATAATCTTATAAAGTAAATAATATTTTTAATCTTTAAAAACTTTCAAATTTTATAAACTATTATTTTTTTTTATTTCTTTGTAAGTTTAAATTTTAATGATGCAATTACCAATTGTTTATTTTTTATCGAGCGTTGTATGAAATTCTTCTAATAGTTCTTATCATCCAGTTATTCGTAATTATATGAGACATTAGTGCTAATAGTTAGGTACCAAAACAAATTTTAATTATTGGTATGATTTGTTTGCTTGATCAAAGTTGCAAGTTATTGTGTTTAATATTTGTTTATTCATTAAATAAAACCATTAATCCGTTTTATAGAAATAAAATAGTATTAATTATCAAACTTATTATAGCTTTCATTATATCATTTAAGCCTTTAGTTTCTGAAATTTTTTCTATAAAATTGTTAAAATTCTATGAAAACACTTTTATGTCTTTGTATCTATCTATCCATTTTAAACTTGTTACCATGGTTACACTAATACTATTGTTAATTTGGTAATAATATTATTTAATTAACTTTTTGGCCTAGACTCCTATAGGTATATATAGTTTTATTTACCATATATTATTTTAATTGACATAATAAATTGAATTTTCTACTGTTAAATCATATAATATAAAGGTCAGTACTTTATCACATGTTTAGATATCTTAACTGTTCTAATTATGTTAATTCAAACAATTCAATAGTTAACGTAATGATAACCATTAGTTATTTGTTGTATATATTACATATTATATTCTATATGACTCGTAAATTAAGTGTTCATAAAAACCAGAGAGTTTAGCATAGCAACTCATTACTTATAGGCTTTTTTTTACTTGTTACTTGTTTTGTGTATTTTTAGCTTGTCAACTATGAATATATATATTTAATTTAAATTGACATCTATTGATTTAAATACAAAAAGAGGGTTATTAATATTGATTATTTTATATTAACTCATTTCAGAGGTTGCAATAAAAATGTATTGATTTTTATAACATAAGCTGGTTCTTGAACTACTTTAGTTAATGTATTGCATTGTAATTGCAGAGCATACCTTAGTTAATAATATTAGTAATATGTATGTTTTTATAATAATAGAGTTTTTCTTTAAGCATGTAGATTTATTGTTACATTTAATTTTGTGTTAGTTTTTTTAATAATTAATACAAAAAAATGTTTTTCTAAATTATTTACATTAGTTTGCTTGATTAAAATTAAACTAATTTTATTTTTACAATATTTAAAACATTTTAGGCTGAAATTTCTCAATGGATTAGCAGCAAACATAATATGGGTATGGCATACAATCGGACTGTTTGGAAACAGTTTGTTGATTGTGCTGACACATTCTGTAAGTATGATGATTACAATTGGGACTGGAGTCTACAGAGTGTATCCAACAATTGTCTTAGCCATGAATTTAAAGTGTTTGTCCTCAAAGCTCCTAGAGTATTTCATATTGGTGAATGGTAAGTGATTGCAAAATTAAAACACTCATGTATTAATAATAATATTAAACATTTTTCTTGTATAGTGGTGTTCATCATAAAAAAAGTTGTTTCGATATGGCACTCATAGCTAAAGTTCAAAAATTGCTTAGTTCAGTGTACAAATATTTATTTCCAGAAAAATTAGAAGTGACCTATGCTCCAATCAAAAAAAAAGTATTGCGCAAAGGAAATGGTGGTTGGGGTGATGTACGTGACCATGAACTATGCTTACGAATGGTAAACCGTCAATGGTGACATTTGGCGATTAGTATTTAATATATATTATATTAAAAGAATAGATCAAGTTCCTATATATCATGGGAGTGTGTAGGCCTCCTAAACGCGTAGACATAATATTCAATATTGTGATCGGTATTGCTATGTCTATGCTTGAACCAAGTCTTATTTATTTTATTGTTTTTTTTTTTTTATTATTACTTATTAGTTTTTGTTCAATTATTATTTTTTTATTGGGTGAAGTTTGATTTTTAAGAAATGTGTTGCCATAATTGCGCTCAAGAGTTTTTATTTTTATGTAGTACGGCAACTTATTATAAGTTATGTTTAAGGCTAGATAACTAATATATTATTTATATATTAATGTATTTATGATATTTTTTAAATGTCACTGTTGGTTTAACTATTTGGTTTGAATTTATACCTCAGTGATTTTTGAAATATACTGTTAGAAATAACTGATAAGTTTTATATTGACATAAAAATAAATAACATTTATCCAATTTTTGTATGGTTTTCAGAGTTGTTCATAAATGGAGTACATTTTAATGTGCAATAAATATGTATTTTGTTATACAGGTCCACACTTATGTATTTTTAATTTGTATTGTTCATTATTTAGCTTCAGCATTCCACTTTATTAAAAATATTGTTAAAACATAATATGATGCAAATTAAAATTAAAATGTGCAACTCTGAGATTAACTTTCTAGTCATTTGAAGTCAATATTTAACTTTTAGTTATGTTCATTAATAATTTTCCATTAATCAATAGTCATTAGGTTAAGTTTCAAATGTGATTGCAATCTGCAAGAATTACATAAAAATAAATTTATGAATTCTTTATTTTTTTTTTTTTTATCACTAATTTCCAATTTATATGTAATCATGAAGAAAATGACACAAATTGCTAAATCAAAAAAACATTAAGTGTCAAAAAATTGTCTGGATGTTCAAATAAGTTCCATACTAACATAGCTATTGCTTATTATTTATGTTATTTAGTATAATTAGTTAATGATCATTTTTGAAGCAATTTTATTCATATTTCTCTAACAGTAAGAGTTTACTGTCTTATGTATTCTATTAAATTTGTCCTTATTTATCTTTGTTATTACACATCTATGTCTTAGTTAAGAACTATAGGTATATGATATACCTACATATTGCACTAAATCCTTAGAATACAGAACAAATATTAAAAGTTATATTTTTTTTTTTTTAAGTTTTTTTTAGTTGTTTTCACACAAACTAAAAAAACAATGCAATTTTATCTTATTATTAAAAAAAAAAAATTAATAATTTTTTAACAGAAATGTATTGTTTTTATTTGTGTACAGAATATAAACATTTTATTTTTTTAATAACAAAAGAATTAATTCAGAATAAGATTTAGATTACTGATGCATATATTTTTAAAACATTTATGAGCCTGGGTGAAAAAATAAGATAATTGCATCATTCAATGTCCCTTAATATTACAATTATTTACAACCGTGTATATTCTAATATTTACGCCTTGGTTGAATGTGACTTAGGTAATATATATTTTTATACTTAATTTACTCACGATTAATCATTATTTTGATGTCAAAATTATTTATATTACATTTTAAAACCTGTTGGTTATTATTATCAAAAAATATTGGTTTAAATTTAAAATTAGCTTCTTCCTAAATAATTTTGACAATTCAAACAATGATAGTACTTATGATACTTTGTATTCAAACATATTAATCAACTATTCATACTAATTATATATTAAAATTATTTCACCTATGATATTCTTAATTTATATTGATATATTTAGTAATACTGTAAATGTATTATATTTAATATTTATATAATTACCATATTATGCTATAATATGAATTCTAACTCAAGTCATTTTTTTTTTTAGTATATTGTGAAAGTAAAAATTAATATTTTTAATTGAATCAATATTTTTAAAAGGTGATCATTATGACATTATAGAATCAGAAATAAATCAATATTATTCTCATTGTTACTATTATAATAAAGTTATTGTATCAACTAAGAAAAATTAAAAAACAATTAATATGTCAAATGTGTTAAAATGTATATTGTTTATGTTCAAATAGTGAAATATGCTCAAAACATTACGCTATCTTCACAGCAACTAATATTATAAAATAAATATATTGACATAGGTAGCTTGAATGAAAATCATCCTTTTATTATTTGCTTTAGAATAATCATCTTGCTTATTAATACTTTTCTTATTTTTATTATGTTCTCATTTGTCAGTTACCAAATTATAGAAAGTGGAATATTTAATTTTCTATTATTGTTATTGTAACTAAATTTAATATTCATAGTATTGTATAAATAGTTATTTAGAAGATATTCTATTCTTTGTGCCTCAATACTTGGGATCTAATTCTTTGATTAATGCCTACCTATGTATTTATTAATAATCCTTACAATATATTTGTTGACCTAAATCAAATTATTATTCATTTATCAATTGTATTTTCCATATATAACTACTAGGATTTGCTTTAATTAAAACATAACCCTCCTCTATTAATTACTAAATTGGTGCCATAATTGGTGCTTATCAGTCAGTATAATAATTAATATTATATGAGCGATGTTAATACCTATATTGATTTTAGTGTATTTTAAATTTGTGAAAAAAATTAAAGTATTAAAAACAGTGCATGTTGGTAGATTGAAATATATATATTTTTTTTATTTGTTTACTTTGTAATGAAATATATTAATTTGTATTTCATCAATGATATTGCTTATTGGCCATAGGAAGAAAGCCTAAAAGGCTGATTGATAAGTTAATTTGAATGGTGTTGTTTTGCGATATGTTATTCAATAAGTTTAAGTGTGATAATATAAAAATAAGCTTTGTACAAATAAATATGATAAATAATTTTGCGTTTTTTTACATGTACTGTACAATAAACTGCTATACACATTTTGTGATGTTCAATTTCAAAACTACTTAAATATCTAAAATACTTTTTATACGTATTTATTGTCTTTGTATGAAAAAAAAAACAGATGCTTATATAATTATGAATTTGTATTATTCAAATAGAATATGAATACACTAATTGTGCATTTATACTGTAATGTAATGTTAAAATAAGTGTGAAATATAAATCAATATTTATAAGTTGCTTTTAGGTAAATTGTTTTATTTAAAAATAACCAAATATGCACATGTTTAACAAAAATCACCTTGTTAAACATAGTTCAAAATTATAGTTTAACACGTAAATTGTTTTAATTAATTTATTTTTTTAATGAAAATTTATTTGAATCCATTTACGTAGTTACCTTTGTGTAATAATAAATGTTAAAACGATCACTTTTTATTTTCACAAATAATAATATTGAATGATTCCATCTAAATTAGTCTGTATATCAAAATGTTGCATGTAATTATTTGTTGTTATGGGGTGCCTATATAACTTTTAATTTTTTTACGACTCAATAAAGGTAAAAGTTATATAATAACACTTATAATTTTTAGAACAAAGTTAGCTATTTTTTGTTTATTCTAAATTAAATTAAAAACATTACCTATAATTTATGAAAATTGAATAGGTACTTACATGACAAGCTATTATTACTGGCACAGATATTATTATTTACTAGGGTGTCCTTGGACAAAAGTGTGGCAGAGCGATAGGTAGCAAGTCAATCAAATTGTCATATATTTAGCGAAATATATATTTTTATTATCACAATAATTCACAATACAGTATAAATTATGATTGATTCATCACAGCATTTTCATAGATGAGAAAAATATATTTTGATTTCTAATTGAGATAATACATAAAATTGGATCCATTTTGTTTGCTGCTGTGAATTTTGTCGGATCTTTTTTGCATTGTTGGTATAACTGAGTATTATTAATATAAATGACTTCTCTTGAACAATTCGTACATGTCGAAAATTCCAAACTATTCAACTCGTTTTCAAAATATTCTTGTAAATGACGATATTCTAAATTATTGTCATTAATTGAATATTCATTGTCTTCTTGAATTGGCTCATTAAGTCTTTGTTCGCAATATCGTCTATGGCTATAGATTTGATGACTTATGGAGATACTCCATTAGACGTGAGAGCATAAAATAAACACACACACATGCTTAGAAAATCCCTAATATATGCTCATAAAATGTGTAAATGAGTAATTAATTATAATTAATTAATAACAGTATTTAGAAATGCTAAATTTAATCTATGCACCCTTCAGATAATCATGAATATATATTTTATGTTTCATGACAATTGATCTAGTAGTTTAAGAGATAGCAATAATAAATTACACAAATTGGGAGCGATAGAAGGGCTACGCTTCACTCCACACAATTATTATTAGTGGTTGGAACTGATTGATTAGTAAAAATTTTAGGGTCTACAGTCTTCTGAACAATGAGATTGTGTTATGTGTTGAAATAATTTGCTTACATTAAATTAAAAAATGTGTTTATTACATACCTACCTAGTTAATTTTTACATACAAAATAGAATATATACTTTTTTTCTGATGGTATATTATACATTTAAAATACATTTATGTCCCCAGTGGTTTTACGTAGGTATAGTATGATTAATATAAACTATGAAAGTAATTAGTATTTATATTTGACTACCTATCTAGTGTACCTTTATCATAGTGCTATAGTAGTATAGTCTATAGGTATATGTAGTAGTTATAGGTACCAAAATATTGTTTTCAACGAATATTATTTTCTAACAATAGTTAAGCCAAATAATTCAATGAACCTACCCATGTACCTAATTCTATTGATGCTAATTAAATTTTTTCCAATTACAAAATATTTATTAAGTGATTTTATAGACAAAACATTTATAGTGATAGTACAGATTACAGAATGTATAATATTATTTTTTTGTACAGCCCGTGTATCAACTATAAACAGATTACATATTATCCCATGGTTCTAATAATGACTGTGGATCAATAACTACCTATCTAATATGAAAAATGTTGGCTTACTTTATTGGCCTATGATTTTTTATGGTTGAGGTTTGGGTAGATTTTATTAATTGTCATTACTATTTGTCTATACATAATAATATTATCTATATAATTTTTTTTTAGGTACCTACATACCTACCACTTACATAATTATAATATAACTAGCTGAATTACCCGTCGTTGCCGGATTTAAGTATATAAATGTATGTAACCTGGCAAGATTAAATTTTGTTTAATCTATTGAAATTTAAATTAATTAAGATTTTTGAAATAATATTTTATACATATTAATTTAGTTTTTAAGATAATAATTATTATCATAACCTATTCTATAAGTTATAGCTTTTGGCGGCCAAAGCTTTGTTCACGATAAATTTTAGCACTGAAGGTTCAAAATAAACGTTTTACTGATAGTTTTTCAAAATGTTATCTAGAAAACTTCTTTTTAGACAATGTTCTTCGCTGATCTATTAGTAGGTGACAAAATCACCAAGCTACTGGGTGAGCTTACGCGTGAGCAAGCTACATAGAACTGCCTATGTGAAAAACAGTTTTCTCACAAATCTATTCCTAAAAATTTGAGAGTTTGGCCTTGAGACTTGTTTATAGTAATTACAAAACAGACTTTGAGGGGAAACTGTAATCGTTTAAATTTGAACGGATGATCATTCAGAATTAAAGGGATTCGTGTAACAAACACAGTTTCCCTTTTCGCACATCCAGTTAAAATTGTGGCTTCTACTATATTGCGATGTAAAGCTTTGACTTTAAGCCTAGTCCCAATGCATAGTTTAGGTGGTTTCAAATTTCGCAACATCATAATAGGTGTGCCCACACGCAGAATAAGCCTATGATATGGTATACCCGGTGGTTTCAATGAATTTAAAAATTCAATCAGATAATTAGTTGCATCGTCTATGTTGACCACCGTATCTATCAAAGTATATACTTTTTCTTCCCCTTCAAAAGACATCAGCAGTGTATCATTGATAGCCGCCGCTTTGTCATTTTTTGGAGTGAATATAGCACGTTCACACAACCATTCCATAGGCTTATCATGAATATGAGCAATATCTGGATAAATTTTTGATATTAAATACTGAACCGTAGTTACAACTGTGCACACATTTTCTGGGATAGTTATCATTTCATCAAACGATGGATAATCACCATTGCCAATTTCAAGTAAAAGATCTGCAAATCTACCAGCAAACTTTTCCTCTCCTAAATATAAACCAAGTATGAACCGTATAAACTCTACCCAGAGCGGGCTCTCTTTTGATATCTGGCCAGCCAACAACGTTTACTCCTCTCTTCCTTCTTTGGAACTTTTTTTGTCCCAAACGTAATATGCAGGTGCTTCTGGGTAAATCAAATTTTTTGCAAAGTCATCCACTTTACACAAATCAAAAAATGAGAGAAGTGTAGTTGTAGGAGGACTATTTACTCTGTCATGTAGGTTTTGTTCATTAAAGTAAACCCTTTGTCCATTTTCTAAATGGACAGCAAGGTGGACAACGGTAGGGAAACGCTCGTGAATTGGAAATTCAAGGATTCGCCACATGGTTTCTGATGAACTTATATATTGTCCACTTTCGTAAGTTTTTATTTCGTCTTTCTCATTTTCTAAGGCAAATAAAGCCTGGTCCGAGCCCTTATTTACGTATTTGCACACATATTTTATGGACTTCACCGAACTGCAATATTCCATATTGACGTGAGCGTTACATGTTCTTAACATTACTGGATTATAAGGAACTACCCAACGATTATCTATATCTATGCCTTTGATATTGACGGAGAATCCACCGTCATTGGTTGAACGTCTCTTGTACTTCGGATAACCGTCATCACCAGTTTGAGTTTCCTTATCACGATAACAAGTATCGATGTATAAATTGTGTTTTCACAATTAAAACATATATTAAGTGACAGAAGACATAATTTTACAGAAAAAATCTTAGATATACACATGACAATACATTTTAATCAAATAGTTTAAATCTTAAATATTTATATAATACTTAATAGTTAATGCAACTTATAAATAATAAATAGCAATCAAAATAAAATTTGAAGTAACTATAATAAAAAATGTGTTGTATAATTCTTAATCAAAATTTGTTTTTACTCGATTTTGTACATTTCAGCATTTTAATTGCACGTTTTCTAGATGTTAGCTGCACAAATATCCGGTTTTTAGTCATAACCCCCAAACATCCCCTTTGGATACGCCACTGGTAATCTCATACTATAATAGGGACATGGCTTATGTCTTATTTTTAATATTTACTCATACTAATGTAACATATTTTGCATACCTACCTACTTCTTACAAACACAATATTATATCTTCATGTCTTCTATAACAAGACAATGAATCGGCATTTTTTTTTCTGGTTTATTGAATGGGTAGATAGAGGTAGCAGCTATCTACATATTTCTTTATAATGACAATAATATAAATCTTTGACACTTTAATTACCACAATGTTTCAATGACACTGTGATCGAGTATCTCCAAAGATTGTTATTAACTTCCTAACTCTAAGTACAAACGTTTTTTGACTGTCTGTATAGTCGTTAGAATTGATTTTATAATATGCAGCATCATATTATTATTACTGTCAGGGAACGTACGAATTTATAAAAAGCATACAGAACATCATATTTTTTTCTATTGCATTTTAACTGTAAAATTATGACGTCAATGCGTCCTCGATTGGCAGCAGCTATACTATGATGGGTGGCATATAGCAAACACAGGGATGCAGACATTAAATATTAAAAAAAAAGAATGCAAATTGAAAAACTGGTGTTGATAAAAAAAAATTGCGCTGGAATATGGTCATAAAGATACACTCATGAAACATTTATTTTTCTATTGCCACCTCATGTCCCGTCGTCTACAGGTGTTTGGAGAGTCAAGTGTCGTTTTGCCCCTTCGAATAATTCCAGGGGGCAATTTATCAACATGCTACCCAAATCAACATTTGGGCTGTGCTTCTTTATTTTTATGGAGGCATGCTTTCATAGTCTGTTCATTTTTCTGTTATAATTTTATAATAAATGATGACATTTGTTCAATAAATATCAACCACACAATTGTGATAACACTGTCAGCCCCCGGAGAACTATAATATTATTATGTCCCGACATTACTTTATACCTGTCGATGCGTGTATATATTTATATAGTGACTTTGATAAAATAATATGACGTACACAGATTATTAATTTTATTACTCGGTCTAATTAAAAAACGTAGCGAGCAAAAATGCTTCATCGAGGAACGAGCAATTTGTAGAAAGGTAAAATTAGGTACAATTAATAATAAAATTGAACATTATTTTATTTTATAGTTTTACACAGGAAACCTAAAGATTTCAATGTTAAGAAATGTGAGTATAAAATATAATTTATTCAGCTCAGAATGTGTAATAGGCTTGGGCACATATACGTCATAATATTATTATTATAGCGCAATTTAAAATCACAAATGTGCGTCAGTTGATTATCCCCCCTCTATAAGCAAGCCTTTGATATGGAGGGAGAGGGTCTAGATATATTTTAAAATTTAGAACTTAATTCCAATTATAAGTTATACAAAGAGCATAAATATTTATGAAAAAACGACAATATTAAATCAATACTCATCGACAGCGTATTATTATGGTGCTATGCAGAAATAACGTATATGTACATGGCATGGTACCATACGCACAACACCGTGTAATATAATATAGGTAACATTATATCATAATTATCCTGAACGAATATGTATATAGTCGGTGATATATATTACCTACGTGTCCTCGGGGACGATGATTGGTTTTGGAACGAAATGTGCGTTTCCTGCAGGACGTGGAATAAATCCGAAATGACAGTAGTTACACGGTCGATGTACTTATACGTTTTGCAATGTATATATGTTAAATCCTGCAATTCGTAATCCGGTGCATGTCCCCGAAGGTGTGTCAAGAACGTGCGCCGGAATATTATATTGGTCTTCGGCTTCTAGAGAAACAGCGCCACGAATTTGTTTTTCTCGTCTTTCGAATTTATATATATATATATATGACAGGATGGTGTTGCCGTTAAGCGGTTGCGAAATTCTAATTGTCCGTGTACGGTTTCTGTCCTGCCGCGTGGATAAATGTAGGCGACCGTGTTGCACGCGCTGATACGCTGAAAGTCGACGACGGCATTTACAAGATGTTAGAGAAAGAAGGGGGAACACGCAAAATAAGACGAAATAACCATAAATATTATACTCACGTGTCGTCACGTGTGTGCAGCACACATGTCACACGCGTTATTATCAAACCCACTCTCATAGACACATCTGACGTCTCTACGGTTTTTCAACGCAAAATTAGGGGAAAATATTATATTTCTAATATAAGTCTGTAGCGGATTCTGAGGCGGTTCAAGGCGAGAGTTGCGGATTAAAAAATAAAAATAATATTTGTATGAAATATAACCATTAAAGGTACCTAGGTATAGGTATATCAGTAATATATGTAAGGTTGGGATTTCGATGCACTTTGCATTTTTTTCCAGAGCTAGATAAGCGATGCTCATTTTATTATTACGTATTCGTTTCGTGTGTTTTTGAGTCAGAATAAGAATGTTTGTATTTTATTGCATTTTTTGTCAATTTTTAATTTTAAGGTCATTTTATTTATTTTTTATAATCATTTTAGGGTTTTTATGGCATTTCTACACTAAAACTCTGGGTTTTTTAAATTTTATTTCAAGATTTTTGTTTTAAAAAGTAACTTTGTAACGTGCTAATAAAGATTTTAAGTAATCAAATACGTTTACGACGTAAAAATCGAGATTAAATTCACGGCAGAAAATTAAATGAGAATAATTATTTTTTCCGAATTTCAAGTCCACGTAAAAGATTGGAAATTATGCAGTCCTGCAAAACTTTTTATTACATTTAATTAAAAAAATATTTTTTGGTTTAAAATTAAAATTTTAAGTGCATTTTTTAGGTGCATTATTTTAAATCTTTAGAACATAAAAGCATTTTTATTATGGTATTTTTGGTAGTTTATTAGGGCAATACATTTTTAGCTCTAGTAATATGTATAATATATTATATTTTTCAGAGATTTATATTATGTGAAATTTTATTGCCAACAAACATGTCTAGCATATAATAATATAAACAATTATAGAATATTGTAATTGTGAAAAATAAATTCAACGTAAGAGGGTGGGGCGCAATTATCCCCTCTCCTCTCGTAACTGTCGCTATAATATATAAAGTCTTATTTTTAATCTGCTCATAGTTTTAATGTATAATATATTATAATATATAATTGTGTAGGACCTATATACTTATAATATTATTACACTTGCACAGATATAGTGGGTTAAACATCAACAGATCTAAGGACTGGGGGCTATGCCCTTCCAAGTATAAAATTATCCTCCTCCCCGATAAATTATAATTGTTTAAATATGCAATTTACAATATGCAATATTCTTGCAAAGAATTATGTTTGTGAACAAACAGTGATGCTGAGACTCCAGCCCATTCATATAAGTGTATCAAGCTCCACTTATGTGTAATATGTAGGACGTAGGGGTATTTAATTAAAAATGTTTCGGTAATTTCTTTGCATTCGAGCAATTTCGAATAAATGTTTGATGATTCCTTTGAGTGGATATTGGTGTGTCGAATGCAGTGTCGTAACGAACATTTTATTAAAAAGGGCAATTATTCAAGCTATACTCACCCACTCACCAATCCATACGTAAAATTAAAACTTACCTACGCATAATTTTGTTTTAATTAGAAAAATATAAATATTTATATTATTTTACAATATCAATTAACGCACGAATGAAACCTAAATTTTCCAGTAATAAATACCCTACGGCCTACGCACACGGTTAAAATTTTATTATCTTAAAAAGTTAATATAAAGTATAAACTTTGGTCGTTCCATAGTCATCGAAAATCACTAGCACCTCATTAGTCATTGTCTCGTAGTGTTATCTACAGATGTTGAAATGCTATCGTTATTGGCATTTATCATAATATATCTGAGAGAACTCAGAAATCACATTGTGATAGTTATTGACAGGCTGAATACGAATTGCACTCCTAAAATGAAAAATAATATACGGCGTGATAACCGAATTGCGTCCACCGCGTTTTTTTCGGAAACTGTTCAAAGTTGCCTTCGCAGGAAGAATAATCTATTTCTATTCTATTTCTATATGTTTAATGATACTCGTAAATATTTGGGTATATTAGCAAGTCTTATAGATTATCGATGACTTATTTGATAATACTACCTAACTTTATTTTACATCGGAAATTAATTTTGTTCGTGATCTAAACATGGATAAATCTGTAATGCAGCGACATTCACCACAATTATTTAATATAATATAATATCAAATCGTAAATGCGAACCCATTATTTTTGAATTTCATTTTTGCAACAATTTAATAATGGAAAATCGTGAAATAATTAAAGAATTTAGTGGAAAAAATAAACAATTATATTGTATTAACAGATACAAATTTGCTTTTCAAAATTGTATTTAAACGGTAATATTCAGAAGAAATCGTGTTCAAAACGTTTATGTAAATGTTATTTTAAATTTAACGAAAATAGTGAAATATTTTTTAGTGCTTTAAATCATGTTTACGATGAAAACTTTTTAAACCGTCAAAAAGTAAGTATCAAATTAAAACTTAAAGCTCTTTCCCTTGTGAAAAGCCATATAAAATTCTACACCGGGAGTTATGTTAAGGAGATGTAAATACATTGACTATCACAGATATAAATCGAATTAGAAACATATTCATTATGCCCGTTTGATCACAATTCCAAAATTGTCTTCAAATTTTGAAGAGTTGCATTTGACAATAACCAATTTGGATGAGAAAAAAATTAACAAAGATGAGAATATTTTATTAATAAATAATACTAAAAAAATATTCTAACATTTTCAATGACGACAAATTTAAAATTGTTAAGTTAGTATAAATTTTTATAATAATACGTCAATGGAATATTTAAAAGTTACCCTAAATTTTTTTATCAACTATTTATTATTCACGGTGCTAAAAATACTCCTACTGTGTATACTTCTTCATTATTTTTTTCACTAACAGGCAAGACAATATCAATATAATAATACAAATATGTGTTTTCTAGTTTATTAGATAAAATAAATAAATTGAATTTAAATTTAACACTAAATATAATTTACACGTCTTCTAACAAGCTATATGTACACACTCGCAGTTTATTTTTCCTAAAGTTAGTGCACCTACGTAAAGGTTGTCGTTTTTTACCTTGAAAAATATATCTGGATAAAAATATAATCTGCTGATCTGTGTTCAGTTTTAAAAAATAAATTTGAAATAGGATTTTTTTTTAAAATTATTCTTAGGTCTTTCGTTTTTTAATACACGATGAGATTAATAAAGAGTGTCCTTAAATTGCCAAACATATTGCGCCGTTCAATGAAATATAATAATATTATGTTGATCGGATTCATTCGGATAGGATACGAAAAACACGGATGTGTTATCTATTTATATAATTTTGTCGCACGTGTCATTTTAATTGGTTGAGCGAATATGTCATTTAAACGAGTAGAACTGTATATTAACAGTCAGTCGAGAGAACATCATTAAAGTTTAAAACCTTCAATTCAATATATGTTTATATTCTATTAATTATACGTAAACGGTAAATGTTAACTTGTGAACACGTATTTAATAATCTGCTTTGCAGTATATATTAGATTAAATTACGCCAACAGTTTAAGAAAACATTAAAATGTTAGGTTTTTTTGAAAATATTTAAAGGAGAATGAGGAAGAAATACAATTACCAATATATAGTTTTGTCTTTTGTTAACATTTTGAATGAATTATTGTTTAGTACCATACTATACAATGCTTAGCTAGAACATTTTATATACATTGAATATACACGAATTCATGACATAAATATATATTTTTATAATTACCTATGTATTTATTATGTGGATCGATTAAAATCTGAATGTGCGAAAGTAAAAACCAAAGAGTTGGATGAAGACATGAAAAGTTGACTGTTATTAAATATTACAATTTATAATAATTATAAACTCTAATCAACTGCTTAAATAAATTTATTTATGAACCAATACAATAGTGAAAGCTCTGTGTACAGTTAAATTAAAGTCGGTGTACATGCATTTATAATATTTCAAGAAATTAATTGGGTTTTTTTTTTATAATAGGAATTACAGAATAAATTAATTTAGAAAGATAAATTAGATTTTTGATTAGAAAATTATTGTAGGTAGGTATCTATATTATTAAGACATCATTTATAAGAACAATGGTATAATCCAGCCAAAAATGTTCAACATTTCAGGAGACGAAGAAAACTTATTCGTAGAAAACTAACTATTTAAGTATTGATTTGGGTGTTTTGAAGAAAAATAATCATTTGAGTCACTTATAATATGGGTTTTGGATGCGTTAGACTCTTCAGGGGTTTTAAGGAGTGTTACGTTATCTAGTTGTATCCGGTGCAAGACCCGGATAAAAAATAATTACAATATTTATTTGCACGGTTCATTAATACAATCAATACAAAAACTCATAGGTGCACGTGTGGACAAACCTGTTGATGCAACAGTTTCAAATATTAATATTATGTAGCCATGTAGGTATAATATTATAACTCAATGATCAAGAAGCAATCTAATAAGCTTGTGTTTTCAAACAAACCTGTACGTTAATTTATTCATTTTTCTGCGAACTAATACATAAATGATTTTAACACATTTTTTTAACCCACTTTATGGAGGTTATCTATATGTCGCATATCTATACCTATACTACCTATCTTTTTATATATATATATCGATCGTCTGTAAGAATTTCTAGTGGAAATTTGAAATTTATCACACAAATAAAATTCAATACGCATATATTGTAACGAGTGTCGATCGAGAATAAATGAATAAAAACATGAAACATCGTCGTTGCAAAGCGTATTAGTTATTAATTATTGTACTTGCCTATGAAATAATCTCTTAAGTAACGATGAATTAAAATAAATTCATTTGGTATAAAAAATATTTTCGTCGGATTCACGAAATAATGCTTGAACGCCAACTAACATTAAAATTATTTCTGTAATTAATTTATTTATTAATTATAATCTATATTTAACTTATTTAATTACAAAACTTGTTGGTCACTGCGATGACAAATAAATATAACAATAAACGTTTTTTTGTTATAAAGAAAATGAAAAATATTATGATTAGCGGCTATAAAATTTAATAATAATAAAGACTCAGCGATTAGCGCCAACGAATTATAACTTCTATTACACGATTGTCCTGATTTGGCGATCGAGACAATACCAACACTAATATAATTTATCCAATAAAAAAATAAACCACAAAAGATAGATGGTCATGAAGTTAGCCCCCCCCCACCTCAATAAAAGTTATCCAAAGTAGTGCAAATATTTAGCAAATTAATCGCAAATAATTGCAAACCACATCATGAAATTTGCAAATCAAAATTGTGATTTTGACGATTTTTTTGCCAATTTTTGCCAAATTTTTGCGATTTCAATGTTTTTAAAGATTCTTCTTTAATAAGAATGCAAATGCAAGCAGTATAAATTATCTTGTGTGATAATCGAAAAAAATATGGCAAAAACAATTTTTGTACGCTCATATCTTAGCTGATATTAAGATAAAAACAATTGTCTGTTTTATTTTTAGTATGAATAAAAATAAGCATGAATATTTACTGATAACGTAAAAATATATACACATAAATAACAGTCGTACCAAAATATTTATTATATCCTATTTGAATATAATTTTAGTATTAACTCCAAGAGAGTCAGCGCATTATATGATTTCTCTCTTGAACACAGCAGAACAAAATATGTATAGTTAGGAATATAATCAGAGGCACATAGTAGATTTTATTTATATTTTAATATTAAGCTAATTATGATGTAATGAACATTTTTAAGTTGTAAGTGCGAAATAATGCAAATATAAGCTTTTAAGTCAAGACTATGAGACACGTCAAAAATTCGCCAAAATTACAATTTTGATTTGCAAATTCCATTATGTGGTTTGCAATTATTTACAATTAATTTGCTAAATATTGACGTTGGCTCAGAAAGAATTATTGAAAGTGGGGGGGGACTTCATGAAATTGGCCCCCAAACTTAAATATTAATTTACGGCTTTGTACGTGATTTGCAAATTTTAAAAAGCGATTTGCAATTATTTGCAATTAATTTGCTAAATATTTGCACTACTCTAGATAACTTTTATTAAGGTGGGGAGGGGGCTAACTTCATGACTATAAAAGAAAAATAGTTTCGTGTGTATACACCAGCCGGCCACAAATATAGGTCGTTGACCCATATTGTTGTAACTATATAATGGAGAGTGTAGTGATGGTACGCTGAGCAGCTGATTATAATAATATTAATTCGACTTATTTTATATAAAACGAATAATCGTCCTGGTCGCTTAACAAACTCTTATTAAATTAGTATGAGTAGTTACAAGGCGATAAATAGATTAATTCAATACTTAAAATAGAGTTAAAATAATTAAGTCACAGAAACATTTTAGGTGGCGTTTGAATGGTGGTCCTATGTTGAGATACATGTTTGTAGTGCATTGGACCTGTTCACTTATAGATAGACTTGAAGAAACTTTCAGCCAAATATTTAATGTGATCTTAGAGTTTTAGAATTTTGAGGTTTGTGTGTAGGTTTCTAAACGAACCACGGATCACTTGTTATTAAGGTTCTTTAAATAATAATCAAAAAAAAGCTGTCAAGTGGGTAACCGCTTTGTTGTACGAGTGTGTCTCTTCATTGATTAGGTCCCTGTCATAAATGACAGAAGCGTTAAATTTCAATAATAAATCCAATGATTAATTCAATGATAAATCATTATCATATACATAATTGTGATCAATGTAAAACGAATTTGAGCGAAGACTGTCCAACTTTTTGGTTAGTAAGGTTACCAAACAATTTATTTATTAATAATAATACAACAATTTTAACAAATGTTCGCATTTTCTTTTTCCAATTATTTTAAAAAGTACTGACATTGTTCAACTCTAACCTCCCGAAAGCACCAACTATATCCAATTTTCTACCAGAATCCCTCCTCAAAGTTGAATATTTAAGTATTTTTTTTCTAAAATAAAAAATTTTTTAAACTCAAAAATAAATAAATAATTAACACACATCATTGTGAAATCGATATACAGTCTTCGGTTCGCTCAGAATCTAAAATCGAAGATCTCCCTTTGTTATGATACAGTATACTTCGAGTTGATATTGAGTAGGCTACAGTGTAATAGATGTGTTCAATTTTAATTCAATGATTCTCATGATTTAAGTTCAGGCTCTTAACCCACAAAAGGATAACTATAAAATAATACTTTTTTTTTTTACTAAAATCTATTAACGACGTGAAGCATAATTTATTTTTGTTTAGCCATTTATATTGATTATTTAATTTTGTAACATAGTTATTCTATGTTAGGTTATAAACGGAACAAATGATGCAATGATGTGTTTTTTATAACTCATAAATTTGTTATTAGTGTATATAACAAAATGTTGAGCGTAAATTCACAATATTTTTTTATAATGGCGTCTAATAAAATTCATCAAAACTGTGAACACTTGGAATTTATTTTTCAGTGAAAAATTCATTACAATTTACTAACATTTGAAAATTCAATAGAAGATTCCTCATAAGTATTCCTACCTTTATCAAAAAAAAAGTTTCCTGGAAAGTTACATTAATTGTTTTTGAACATTTGAATTTAAAATGTTTCGTCATTTGATAATTACTCGTAAATTAACGATTTCTTATCCATTGATTTGTAATATTCTGTTGTAGTTCAAGAATGAATAATAGTAGCTGGTACTTGAATTATTCACTAAATGTTTATATAAGCATTTTATGCACATGATTAAATTTTCAAAATATATCGATTCTTTTTAATCTGTTTATAAGCATAAGTAATTTTCAATTTTTTTTTAGTCTTTTTTCAAAGAATAACAATTTTATTTATTTTGTTGTAATTTAAAAATATTATTCATGAGTATACTTTATTATATTTTATACACATAAATACACAATGACCTATTTAAATACAATGTTTTCGGCAAAAATTAATTTTACTTACTTAATGCATTACTATTAATTTACTAATAGTAAACTAAATTACTTTAATAGCAATAATATCATAAAATATGCTTAGTATAAATATATTGATATAGACTCACAAACCGACTCAGAATCCTTTTTGTATGTAATGTATCATTGAATATTTGAATTCAAATTTAACACATTCATTACAATTTACAGTGCTTCCTCGATACCTACTGTACAGCAGAGCAGTATCCACTTGCCCATCTTTTTTTTAGTATTGTAAGTATTATCAACTCATGTAGGTAAATTATAACATAAAAAAAAAAAAAATTCTAAAATCTATATTTTTGTTTTTTCTTAAAGGTATTTCATTATTTTTCTACGGTATGCGCACATCATACAAGTATATATTTTATACTTATATATATGTATAGGTGCCCCGTGTATGCATTGTTATCAATAATAATTATTATATATTTATATATTTATATTTACAAATCCAAGACAAGTTGTTTTATTTACGGTGTAATAATAGTCAATATATATTTCCTAAGTATCATATTATTTATAAACACCGTGTCAAAGTCACCTATATGTTTATAAATTAAAAAATTTGCACACATGTACACACGAAACGATTATTTTTTCGCCGAAAAAAATAAAACAACCCCGCCCACGTAATATTAAAATATATTCTCATATAGTCCATTTCACAATATCATAAATTATAAAGGTACAATAATAACTAATAATATAATATGACATATTTTATTATAATACTCATCGTACGATGTGGATATTCCGTAGTAGTATAATTGCGCAATGATGAATACCTATATTAACATAATCGTATTAGCAAGGCGAATGGAGGGTATACGTAAAGTGGCCGTATTTTTTTTTACTCAAAGCGGAACATCTGCAAAATTTAGTAGGAAAACCATGATCATTTTCGCGTAAAATGACAACACTAGAAAATATATAATGAAGCACAGTGCGTTTTTATTAGAAAAAAAAAACATTAATTTTTAATAAAAAATTGAGTATCGATTATTGGGTTTTGTAAAGGTGAAAACCATTCGTGGTGGTCAATGTACTTAATCAGGTTAAGTGTCTGCTCTCATCAGGTCAGGTTAAGTTTATCATCAACGACGCATAATAATATGTTCATCGAGCAAGATAATATGTTGAATATTGTGGTTTATATAATTAGGAGCATTCCATTAGCGTACACGAATGGTGTAAATGATATTCTGTGCAAAATGTTTGTAGTTCTCTGTATTATTATTATTATTATTATTATTACTATTTAGTAACCATATTAGAAAAGCACTTTACGGTCGTAATCGTCAAAAATCAAAGTAAAGAAAATTCCAACAATATATTCTGAAATATTTAGAAATGTGAGCCTGTGTTATACTGGAGTGGTATAAAATTGTATTATTATAGACATGGTATATAATTATTTTATACCAACGGTATGAAAAAAAAATGTTTTTGTTACCTGTGTTATCTCTATTAATAAAATAAAATTTACTGTGAACTGAAGCTATAATATTTTAAACTAAAATTATTTCTAATCATTATGTAGGTACTCATATTAAGATTGGTACCTAGCATGTCTTTAAATATTGATTTACTCTAACCGCAATGTTTAATACGGTATAATATAGAATAATAATAAAAAAAAATTACCATATTTTCACATATGTAGAAATATTACATTGTTACAATACTTAACAGAAAGAGTCTATTCGATTTTATTTTTGTGAAAAATAAAATTGTACTCATTGAGTCATTGTGTCATGTTTAGCAAAATATTTGCCATATTAGTTATTTATAAATGAATATTATTTTCTGATTTTAAAATAATTCTAAATGTTCATCTTATTGTTTATCTTATCTAGCTTATTTTAAAGGTTTTTGACAACTACGTATTTTGTTTAACTAAGCCCATTCTTCTACAGAACTATAATCTCAAAATATAATATAAAATTAGAGTTAAAAATGGTTACGTTTTTAGATTTTTCATATATAGTAATATAAAATGTAATCTATAAAGTAAAAATAAAATAACAATTATACAAGTTTAAAATATTTTATTTTAATTTATGTTCTCTTTACTTTTGTTACAACGTAACATTTGATTGTGATATCGAGAACAAAAATTGTATTAACTATTTAACCATAAAGATGTCAAATCGTATATTATATTTGTATTGTTTTTATAATTGATAATTTGAAGTAATAATAATTTGCACTGCCAGTGGCGGCCATGACACTTAAGAACTAAGAAATCTTGGTTTTCTAATTAGGAATACAAAAGAATTCACTAATGAAGTCTGTTTAAAAACACTTTATATTTCAATTGTTAGACTATTACTTGAATTTTGCTCTGTATTATGGAATCCGATGCAAATAAGTTTGGCTGAATGACTTGAACGTGTTCAAAGAAGGTTTTTAAGATATATTGGCTTCAAACGTGGATGTATTACTGGTGACCGTTCTCCATCCTTATCTCTTATACCTCTAACTATGATTTAAAAGAGCCTCCATTTGGAATATCTGGACAAAAGACGACGACGTATTGATATTTGCTTCATGATCAAACTGGTAAACGGAACTATAGTTAGTATATATTTAGTCCAAAGTTTCTTGATCTAGTACAGTTTCATGTCCCTCAATACTTATCTCGGTCATGCCCTACCTTTTCCATAAAACACTACCGAACATCTTATGGTTTTAACAACCCAATCGATCGCATTGCACGCGAATGCAATCGATTGAAAAACTTTGATATATTCAATATAAATAGCCTGTCATCCCTAAAATTTTAAATTTATGAACATATATCTATTATATTTCTTTTCGTGTATCATTTAGTTTTCATCGCAATTATTATTACCTAATTAAGTACTTTAATATTAATGTCTTCTTTTTAGTTTAATTTAAAAAAAATTGATTACGCAAAAATTGATTATTAGCTTTTTCGAATATGCAAATTAGGCCACACTGCGCTTTAGAATGAGCCACGATAGGAACGTTCGTGAACTTAGTGACACTCATGTAACAGAATTCAATTAAGCCTATGAAATAATTTTGTTGGACATTGTTAGACAGTTTTTACAGTTTGTTGGACGGTCGTTAAAAAGTTAAAGGTGTGGGACCTTTTCAACAACGTCCAACAAACCGTTGCGAACAATTTTGAATAAGTTTTTGATGTGTTTTATTTAGTGTTGGCCGTTAGTGTGAACTTAGTGGCGGTTTTAGAAAATTGCTCATAACTTTTTAACGACCGATTGGGTTGCTAAAACCATAAGATGTTCGGTAGTGTTTTATAGAAAAGGTAGGACAAGACCGAGATAAGTATTGAGTATTAAGTATTGAGGAACATGAAACTCTACTAGATTAAGAAGCTCAGGACAAAATATAGTTCCGTTTATCACTTTTAAATGTTCACGAACGTCCAATAGGACCTTATATTAGGCAAAAAATAATACGTTTTTACTCGCGAATAAGTCAATCGTATATATACGTCATATGGGTACATACGTTAGTTGCTCAATGCTCATAATAAGTGTTCATAAGGGCGCATTCAAAATAACGATTTCGCGTTTGCATTGGATTCTGGCATGTTATTGCATTCAATAGAATATAATGATACTTTTAATCTGATTGAAAAATGTTTCTGAAAGTGTATAAGAGCAGATCGAATCGACGTTTATGTAACGCGTAGAGGTAGGCGTGGTAGGCCTATTTTACTATTCGTAAAAATATACACCGAATGTTATGTCAACAAATAATATAATAATATAATTATTGTATGTGTGTTGCCGGATATTTCAGAGCACGTGTCGAAATCTCCTGAATAGAATCGAAGGAATATATTATTATTATTTTTTTTTTTTTTTTGTTTTGGGGGTTAAGGCTCCGACAAGTAAGGTTTCATTAGCCTGTAGATCTGTGGGGGGAGGGTACTGTAGGGGTTGTTTTTAATACGTGTGTATTTGTTTGGCAAGGTTTTTACTACTACAAAACCCGGATGATCACCCATCCGGGAACTAGTAGTAGTGGATGTTGCTTACTCTCAATCGCAGAACGCGACTGGTAGCACTCAACGCGCCGCGCCAAGCCACGGATATTAAGTTAAGCCACGAAGTATTGTAACAACAACATAATATATGGCCCGGATACAATGAAATTTCAAAATTTAATTAATATATACGCCTAAGTACAAATAATTATAGGTATGCACTTTTATCAATATGCCTGTCGTATCGTTTACCCAGGGCGTATATAGTTGTTTGTTTTTAAGATTTCAAAAAACGATCATTGCGGTCAGTACGAAATCATATCAGTATCTCAACACACAATAATTTATAATTTTTCTATTTATTACTTTGATCGCGTATTCACGTTATTGGCACATTCTGAAGTCGTTTAATGTGCAAAATAGTATTGATCTCGATTAATTTTTATTCTGTACAATTATTATTATTATTGAATACCTTAAGTGCTATACATATTTTACTGGATGGCTGTCGATGCGAGGTTATTTGGATTATTTCAACAGCTGTGTTCATGTGTATATATATATATATATATATATATATATATGTGTGTGTGTGTGTGTGTGTGTGTGTATATGTAAATTATAACCTTTTAATATTCCCGTATAACTCGATTCAATTAACCAATTAAAATACTTGTTTATGTTACACCAGAAATTCCTCACACACGTATAAAATATTATTTAAACCTAATAATCGCTCTAACGAATGTTTGTTTTTATTTTCCGTCCAATTCAAATAAACCCTAAACGACTAACGGATTACAAAATGTGATTTTTAGAATCAACGGAAAATAATATATTTATCTGTTTGTGTGAGCTTTATCGGATCGCTCGTCTATTGATTCAATGCTAAATATATATGCCATTTATATTCTCTGTCCGTAAATCACGATAAGAATTACTGTTCGGTCTCAAGTACCTTACCTGCGTTTTATATTAGGTGCTTATTTAAATAGCAAACACTCATCATATCGTTATCTATAGAAAATATTTTTTTCTCATATTTTAAAGTCGATTAAAATCGATATTTTTAGTATTTATTTTATTGTTATCTATCTGTTTTAAAGTTTTTATTACTTTTTTTTTTAATATTACTAAGCGGAACATTATTCTGATTGTGTTCTGTAGTACATAAAATTTAATTTTTAACGAGCACTTAATATGGTATTATAATCATAATTCATAAGTATTAGTTATAAGTATTTAATGTTATAATGAGTGGATACAGGACTGTATTGGTCTATTCTGCTAAGCTTACAAAACATTAAAATCTTATAAGATTATAAGGTTTTGACAAATTAACTATAAGCAATGTTTCAAAGTCGGATTTCTATACGTCAAATTTTCAGAAAATTATGAAATTAAAGTTGCATAATGTATTAAATGTAAAAAAGTAAAAAAGTACACAATAAAACAATTAAACAATTCTTATTTTTTCCAAAGAAATGTAGATTCTTATCGACTCTGAATATTATGTGAGAAAAATATTTTCAAAAATCTACTGATACCTACTTTTCATGATGACACGAGTGTTCGCTGAGTGTTCACCCTATACACATATATATATATATATATATATATATGGCGTTAATATATATGCATATAATAAATATGGCGTATATATTATTATTATTATTTCGATGTTAAGCAAATATATTGTATGCGAATATAACGTAATATAGTATTAGTTAACTGGCATATATTAATAGACTGCGGTCTTTTCCAAAACACACTTCACGATTATATATAAAAGCGTACACACAAATTTATAAGAAAAAAAAATAAAAAACATCAGTTCCGGCAATACTGTGGTATCGTTGCAGCGGTGTATGTATATATATTTATATTTGTGTGCGTGCACCGCCGTAGTTGGGCAGGCGATATATCCTGCAGCGGCGCCAAACTTTTAAAAACGGTCCTAGGACCAATCGACCGTGGACGACGGGGATCCAAAGTCGTAATCCATATATTATTTACACGTACGTTAATATATATATATTGTAGTAAATCAGGATTAGCGTTTAGGGTCGGTGGCATTTTTAAAAAGAAAAAAAAATGCGGTCGGCCCGTGGCCTGACCCTGACGCATTCGGCAATCGGTGATGTCGCGCGGAAAATATAATAATATATATATATATATATATATAAGTCGTGTAGAAGTCGTAGTGATTTAACCGCTATAGTATATTATGATCCACGGCTATACTATACGATTCAGTAGTGCCCAAGTCTTAAAAATGTAGTCGTCGAAAAATATTCAAAAAGGCCTCACGACAATATTTAATTATCGGTCCCGATGACGTACCGGAGAGGAAGGAAGTATAGTGGAAATGCGAAGTGGTCCCGTCCTAAATATTCAAAAGACGTCGGACCAAGGCTCTCATCACTGCTAAATGCGATGCAATAATTATTGTTCACGTCATACCTAATTATTGGTAAATATTTATTATGGTCGTCGTCGAAATCGCTATCTACCAGCTATGTATCGATAAAATTCGAGTGTTGACACGTTCGCACGTTCGCACGCGCAAAAAAATAGTTTGTCGTTTCCTATATGTTTTTATTTTTTGTTTTCAGTTTCTTCATATACAGACGGCTCGTCATTGCCGTGTAATAATGACATCGCGTACTACCCACGACGACGGAGTGTGACACATTATTATATTATTATGCTGTCGAACAGATATCAGAGATACGGGTACTTCCTGGTACCTAATGTTTACGGTTTATCGGGTTTTCGTGACTTTGTCGTTTCACGCTGACTTACACTCGGCGATTGCTTACAGTCGTAGGTATGTATACACATTTTATGGTGTTTTAGATAAGTCGCGTATAAGCGACAGTTTTAACAATAATTATAACACCATATTATAAAATCACACATACTCGCGCTCCACGTGCCATAAAAATATTTCGTCGGTCGCAGTTTCGACGTATGAACGTATGCTCGCTAAGTTTGCCGGGGGAAAATTCAAAAAAAAAAAAAACACGAACGCGATTTATTATCGACGGCCGACAAATCGATCCGTCTCTTGCGGGCGCGTATATCGTAATTTAACATAATTTGATCGAAGCGCTTCACCAATGTCGTCTGCCTACGCATCACTTACCGTGTTCCGTCGTGCAGGTGTCGTTAAAATAATAATAATATGTGCGCACTATGTATTCGTTTGTATATCGCACTACCACGCTACCGCGCGTCTCTCGAAACGATAACGCGAATACTCTCAATAATAATAATAATAATTACAACGATAACGACGACAACATTAATATAGTAATATTAACCATAAAAATAATAATTACATATTATATTATTATTATTAAAAAAAAAACGATAGTGCTTGTGACCGCGTGACCCCGTGGTCGCGGGGAGGTGCACCGCGTGGAAAAATGCCGCCGCCCTCGCCACCACCAATGGATGATGCCGCGTCGTCGGCTTTTTCTCAGTTACCGTTCGCCATTCCTGCGAGACGGTTACGTAATGTTCGCACGCCGTCGTAACTCGTCAACCGTGTCCGCGTCTTCGTCGTAATGTTTACAATATATTTATAATGTACATGTAAACACGTTCGGAAAAAGTACACCTACGCCATTTTTGCGCGGGCGATACGTCCTATACGACGAACATAATACCGTAATATTATTGTTGTATCGGTGAGTCGTATATTAATTATATCGAGATAACCAAAAAAACGTAATACCGAGAAAAACATTTTTGAAAAAAAAAAAAATTCCCTAGCACCGGCCGTGCAAAACCGCGGTCTTGCCGAAGTCTGTGCTCCTCCCCCGGACGCGTCGCAAGAGCAGAGTGCGCGTTCAAAATCGCGAGACATTTTCATCTGAACAATGCGTTTCGCCCCGGAATAGTATACGGTCAGTCTCACCGCGATAGTATGAACTTGGTCCATAATTCTCCAGAATATCTCCTGAAACGCTGGTAAGTTGGGTTATGATTTTGGTTTGCCTTTTAGCGAAAACCCGCGCTCGTAAACGATAGCGATAGCGCAGGTATATATTATTTAATTTTTATTTAACGGGTGGCGTAATATTAGGTATATCACAATAATATTATCACGAACGACGAACAGCGGACTCGTATCGCTCGAATATTGTTGTTTTACCCTTTATATAAGTGATCAACTACAAGCTCCGCGTAGAATTATAGAACATTGTTCTCTCGGCCGTTATTTTGATAATGAAACATTTAAACGCAGCCTCGACCCACGAATTTGTACTTTACACATTCTTAGTACCTTATACAACGATTTAAAAATACAGCGACGTCCGTAGACGTTTCTATAATGTTACGACGAACAACCAGTTAAAAGACATTCAATAACATCACATATTTTAACCACCCGTTTAAGTAGTAGGTATAAAGTTTATTGGTTCATTTCCTTAGTTATTAATTATAATGGTTTAAACGACAATACAATATTTGTTTCACAAACTCTCTATTTTCAGCACAAATTCTGCTGTTTTTGGAAAGAGAACTGATGTATAATTAATGTGTTTTCTTTGTAATATTAACGTTATTTAAATAAGTTAATTTGGTGCCAAATAAATATTATTATTATTATTAGACGTGTTTTAGACAAGGCAGCGTTATTATCGTATGCGATGTGCGAGAAGTGAACATTATATTTTATTTTTCCGAAAAACTAAATGACCCAGAAATCAATCTGTCGAAAGTGTCGTATGCTGCGTTACTTTATAATTGCTTCAGAACTTTACCTAAAAAATTAAAATATAACAATTGAAACCTATTCAGAAGTAACATGTACACTATAAGTAATGAACGCTTTTTACAAAGTAAAAGTTAACGAGATGAACACATTAGATAGGTAATCGTGTAGCTATATATTATTATGTGGTTCTACGTAAAATACAAAATCAAATTAAACATTAAAGTTTTACATTCATTACTATTCATAATCCATTATGTCGTTTTGTTATAGTTGTTTTACTATATATTTAAATAATGACTGGTGTTTTCTTATGCGCGTGTTTGCTATTTTGTAATATTACTACCTACTTTATAATATTGCATTTAATCTAGAAACCGAATGTTCGCAAAAGCTTGAATGTCAAAGTGACTGTCTCATTTTTGATTTTAGCTGTTCTTGGATCAAGTGCTAATAAGCAATTTTAAACATTTGCATTTATTCGTATAATCTCATATATCACAGCGTATGTAATATGGTTTGTTTTATATCTATGATTTGCATTCGCAGTTAATTAATATTATGTTTCAATTATTTGTAGTTTGTACAATACTTACATAACGTCGAATATTAATAACGCGAACGTTTAAAGTTATTAACAACTATGATAAACATCATATTTTAGCGAATAGTGCATTTATATTTGTTATGCTAAGGTATAGTTTAGAGATAAGCATTATTATTATTTTTTTTTTGTTATCGAATCCGTGGTTGATGCATGATTGAGGTTTAGAGCTAACATTTTTATTTTGTAGAAGACTTTTTTTCTGTCATTAATCTTGTACCTATGTTCTCAAATTTGTAAGAACCATTGGTACAACTTATTTTAACGGGTCGTTCAACCCATGCAGGAATTTAAAACCGATCGTATAGAATATTATATTGATTATTATCGCATATTTTATTCTAAATTATTTAATAATTAATAACTTAGCCGGTCGTTGATGTACAAAAGTATACACGATAACTAAGTACGAACAAGATTCAGTGTAACAGCATTAAACCTTTGTATTAAAACTTAATATTATTTATCAAACGTATTTTGAATTGCATTTAGAACATATACATTTTATTAGTTTTTGAAACATTTTTAAAATTCTGAATTCACGGTCAGTGCACTGTTATAATATAATATAAACACATAGATACATATTATATAATTTATAATAATCGTATGCACATTATTGTATCGTTATTAAATTAAAGATGGAAATTTTTCTCGATTCTGAGTAGAATGAGAAGCTATGGGTTAGAGAGGTAATATATTTTTAAGATGTTTTAAATTTATTCAGTTGAAACGTACATATTTTTCAATAATAAGCCAAATTATCCTAACTAATCATTGTAGGTAAAAAAAATAAAAAATAAATAATATTAAATCGATTGATTAAAATTTGAATGAATAACCTATAATGTAAATGAAAAATATATATATATGTATACTTTTTATCGGACGAAAGAAAGATAAAATGTTTAGTATGACGTTATCAATGTTTTATTACAATTTGCTGTAACTTTTTTTTCTTTTGTTATATACAAAGATTTTTGAATCTATTTTTAGTTTAGTGATTATTTTTAAATCTTAACTGGATGAGTATAGGACATGGTGTGCTTTTAGTAGTGTTTTACATACCTAGGTATTAATATACCGTACGTGTTTTTAACAGTTATATATATCATTCAGTTATGTACTTTTTAGACATTCTAAAATTAAAACAACTGATAAATACGTACTTTTTAATTATTTTGTCAAACAAAGGGTAACACAAAATGATTTTTAATCGAATTAATTATTTTTTATCTACAACTTTCAGGTTTTTTTATATTTTCAAGTTAAAATCTGATTTATATTTAATTAAATTTCTTTACGTCTATAATCACCTTTTGAAGCCGTAAAATCTAGAAATGTCTCAACCTTCAACTTTGTGGGTGGTTTTTGGTAAGAAATTTGATCTTGTTGGTACTTTTGTGAGTTAAAAGTAATAAATTCCCTGTACTTTTAACATAATCAGGAAAAAAAATTACGAAGAAACAAAATCGAAATTGATATACTGCTGACTGCTGTTGTGATTTAAAAATGAATATACTTGAAATTTTCAACAATCATATATCATTAACATTTTCAAACACTATAGAATGTTTTAAAATATTTTAAATTATTTAGTTATATTTATAAAATTTGAAATTAACTACTTTTTTAGTGTTGTTTCGATTTATGTACCTACAATAAAATGTTTGTATATATAGATAAAAAAAATATCGAAAATACAAAGTCAGAATTTTTTTTATACGTTTTTCGAGGTCAAATTTTCACAAAATCAAAAAAATATGTTTATCATGTAATAATTGTAATCCATATAATTTTTAACGTTTATATTAACCTCTTATACCTCAATTGCAATATATAGGTCGTACATTTATTATATTCGAGTTAATTATTTAGACACTTACAAAATATTATATAATTTCATAGACGTGTATAATAATAAAAACGAAAAGCTAATTTTTTCTAGGGATAGTAATGGTTGTTAGATTTTGAATAATATTATAAGAAATTTGTTTGAACAACTAAATTAAACTGGTAAAATCGATTTTATTTTTTTATAATATTTTAATTTTTTTATGTAAATGTCTATTGATACAGTTTGTTTAATTCGTTCGGTTTTCGTCCGATGTGTATAATGAAATAACAATATTGTTCTAACAATAAATCGTCAAATACTGCAATATTGCATTGGAATAATCATAATTATTATTAATACTATTGTAGGTACGTTATAATATTATTTTTATAAAATCAAAATTACTTTTAACACATTATCGTGAAAAAGCTTCATTTTGCGAAGTAGCAGATGAAACATCATTTTGATTTATGATACCGTAATATAATTTATTCTGTAATTTGGGAAACAGTACCACTTTTTAACAGGAAATGTTTAAATAAAAACTAATTTCCATAATATTAAAATTTACAACATATATAGTTCTTTGTAGTTTTTAAATTTCTTTATAACATTTTCAAAAACCAAGAAAACTGGGCTTATATCATTATATATTATGCGATGTCTAAATGTCTTTGTAATTGAACGTTTCAAACGATTTTTCATAAAATAAACATCATTACATACATACTCTAAATAAAAACATAAAAAATCCCGTAACTATCGCTTTATCAATTGATCATAATGATAAAAATAACTGTGTTATCATTATATTATCATTCAACAGTATGTAATTATAATATTATGCTTAAACAGATGAAATAAGGACTGTACAGTAGCAGCAGCACTACGAAAACAAACGATTTCAATAAACGCTGATCAGTTTTAGATAGATCATCATAATTGTATATACTCTTATAGCATGAACATATATGATGTCACGGTTGTGCGTGAAAAAGAGGTTGTCATTAAAATCATAATTTTCAGGAAAGCAAAAACAAAGTTAAATTAAATGTGCAAGATCAGGTATTCAAATGTTAACGTAATTCGTGACACCATTAAAATCTATAAGTTTTGTACTACAAAATGAATGAGCTTTTGTATTGTTTGAAACTTTTTTTAAGTCCTATTATTATACCAACTTAAAAAAAAACTGACGTAACTCTTTTTGTACTAATTTCACGATGTGATTAAATGTGATGAAAGGGTTATGTCAACTAAAACAGAATGCTCAAGTATAAAATAATATATTAACTTCTAATAACACACAAATACAAAATTAATATTATGAGTATATTGAGTATAACAATAAAAAAAAAAAATAAAATAAAAAAATAAATGCTTGTTCCTTTATAAACAATATTGAAAAAGGTTTAAATATAACAAAAACAATATTTTATAAAATTATATCACTCTCATATTATTGCATAAATCGTAACAAAAAGTTTTTTATTAACTTGAATTTTTCTTGGTTGTTTTTTCTTTGATAAATTTTTATTTATTTTTTTAGTTTTACTTTCATTTTTGAGATTTTGTGAATATCTTTTATCTTTTATTGTATCTCCTAAATCAGTTTTAAATTCTTCCTCGTCGATTGTATCAAGATGTATATTTTTTATATCACTTCTTGATTTAATTTTCTTATAAAAGTCTTGGTAGACTGAAGATAATATATAAGGTAGCATATCCATCAATTTTTTTTTCTCACTCGAAATCGGAAGAGATTTATTGTAAGCATTTCTGAGATGTAAACGTGAAGCAGGTATTTTTCCTTTCCTACTAAGTTGTAATTCTAAAAACGTTTCACTATTTAATTCATTCTTATAATACAAAGTATGTGGAGAAGATTTTTCATAATGTAACCACTTAACATTACGTCAATTTAACACTCCACCTTCAATATTCTGTTTTTTATTCTGTAGTTGGTCTTTCAATAATGCAGCAAAATTGAAAATTATCAATCTTTATCTTTGTTACGATCATAGGTTTCTTTTTTCCACATTGACGAATAAACGTGGCCCAGTCATAAGGACGTTTTGTCGAACCATTGTACTTTTTTTTCTGTTATATCATAGAATTATCTGTATCGCACTCTATGTGTGTGTGTGAGAAACTTATGGTCGATAGTATGGAGGTTTTTATTATTTCGAAGAGCAATCAAGCACATAACAGCTACGTAACTATTCTTATTTTGACTCCCACATGTATCACTGTAGGTGCATAGTAATATGCTGAATATTTGAAAGTATATTTAATAAATACTTATAAGCACACGACCCTACATCATTTGTATCTTTATTTCCTAATGTTTCATTACACAAGAAACAATGTCCTTGGCCATTGTCACAGTCATGAATTTTCAAGTTGTACGTCAAAAGTTAACGCCTGTAAAATGTTAAAGAACTGGATATTACTGGAGTTGGCAAACAATGCTGCATATCAAAGTTTATTGTATGTAATTTTTTAACAACACTTTGTCTTAGGATTTCATGATATAAGCTAAATTAGCTTGAATCTAATGTTTTTTAAGTTTATTAGAGATATTGTCTTGAAAATTTATTTTCTTTGCCATTGTCAATTTGTCACACGTCATACATGTATCTTTATTTGGCTGTTTTATCGATAAGTTTAATGCATAGAACTATTTTTCATAAAATTTTCTATTGGCTTTTTTATTTATATTTTTTAATTTTTAGCCTATATATAAGTCTGGTAAAGACCAATGAGATGGCAGAAATTTCCTAGAAAAATCTTTTCGGATATAATGGCTTTCATAACCAGGTATTAATAATAAATGGGCTTTAACTGCTTCTTTTACATCCTCAGTAATTTTCGATTTTTGACTAAAAAAGTCTCTCTTATTTTGTGTTTCTAGTCCTAAAGTGTTAGTTTTTTTTCTTAATCATAACTTCTAAAAACTTGTTAATTATTGAAAATATTTTCTGAAAACATTGTTTACATATATATATTCTACTCCCTTCTATAACTTTGTGATAAAAAGCTGTTATTTCACGATTTTTGGAACTGGTTATTAGTCGACGTCTTTCAGTACTTTTATTGGTCACATCAATTAAACTGCTTATATATGTTTCATGCTAAGATACATCTTTAATTGGTCAATAGTTTTCAAACATTTTGTTTTTCAAAAGATATTGTATAAGCACACATCTTACGGCATTTGGTTAATGGTGACAATTTTTTCTCTGGTATAAGTTTACCTTTAATATTAATGTATGACTGGCTAGATATTTTTTTGAGCTATCTCTATTGTCTCATTTTCCTGTATCTTTAAATGTTCGTTTTTATCCTCTATTTTGACGAGAGTTTGAACTATTCTCATTTTTGAATTCTATTTCATTTATATTTACATTTTCTACAACTTCTACAACTTCGGTAGTTCTATATATTGTCCCCAGAAGATCTATATTTATTATAGCTGGATGGTTTATAAAAGAATGATTGGATACATTTGGATAATTAGGATTGTCATTATTTGATTTACATTCAAGAACAGTGTATGTAGAAGCTGCATCTGCACTGTCTTTAACATACTGAGTATTTTTATTTTCAACATCTACATCTAAAATACAATAATTTTATTGACTTTAAAAAACATTTAAGACTCAAATATTCAGTAATTAACAGTGTTGGGAATAAATAACTAATAATTTATCTATAAGATAATGATAATTGTATTAAATTGTTAATAAAGATAAATATCAAATAATTTCATGTTTTATTTTCCAAATATTCGGCAATATAGGTATTAGGTAAAAAAAAATACATAATTTAAAACATTTGTAAAATAAACATAAAATAAGATAAAAATATAAACAATATTTTTAATTTTAAAATATTAAAATTTATTTAGTGTATTAAAATAAATTATCTAGATAACTATAATAAATAATTTGTAATTAATGTATATTTTTTTTGTATTTAGATATAAATTAATATAGATACTTCGCAACACTAGTGATTTAATTGATAAAAAAAAAACCATAAAAGCGAAAAGTATAATGGATTCAATTACATAGTAATTTGTTTTACTGAATTCACCATGATTGGCCATTTTATACCCTATTATTGATTTACTAAAACTTATATCAAGTAAACGATGAAAGTTTAAGATTGAATTGAATCCAATATTGTGACATTTCCTACTTATATTTAACCATATAAATTAATATGAATGAATTAACTATATTAATAGTTTTTTTTTTTTTTAATAGATTAAAATAGACATTTATTTTTAATTCCAACATAGTCAACACTAGGTGATGAAATACTTATTTTCAGCATAAACATCATCAATATCAAAATTCTTACCACTGGTAAATGTATGATTTTCTAACCACTCTTCAATATATGATTTTGATTTTTCTATTATATTCAAAAAGTGAATCATATATTTAAATATTATGTAATATGTAATATGTTAATAAAAGTGTACAACTAAATGAAGATGATTAACATAAATAATTAATATAATTAATTCTTTAAAAACTAATATATAGATAGTTAAATGGTTTGTATATTAACATAAAAAAATTTAAAGGTGGGCAAATTTTGAATTTAAGTTAAAAAAAAAAATTAACATTAATTAAAGTGAAATTAATGTTTAGAATGTTAAGCTATGGGTACCTTTTTGTGAATTATACTCTACCTTTTACAAAAATCTTAAATTACAATGAATTTTTATAATACCTACCTAAAACCAATTTAATTATATTATACAATGAGTTTTAATTAAATCTATTACTTACTAGCTTTAGTATTTGAGAGTGTTACAAGATTAACTATTTTTCTTAGTCTAAATATACTATTACAATGTTATAATAGGATATAAAAATTAGAAATCTTTTGTCTTTTTTACATAATCACACTCAAACCATAACTATATTAATTTATTAAATTATAACGTGTTTGGTCATAAAAAATATTATTTTCAACGACAACATTATCTATTATTTTTTAATAAACAAACACATTTTAGCAGTAATCATGGTTATAGATATCTTTAACTGTGGCGGTAATACTGGTATTATTATTTTAAACAGCTGACTTATCTTTAACAGTGATCAATATTATTCTATGCATAAAGATTTATATTAAACTTAACTCCTCGTGCACCACAAAGAGTTCGGTGTCAACAGATATATGTACCTATTGGTGACATAATTTTTGTAGCATATAAAAATTGAGTTAACGCTAAACGCACATCAAAATAACACATACAATAATGCAAAATGACATATCTTTTGACACAATGTACGCAGTTTTTTTTCTGCATTTTTTGATGTAAATAATTAATTTTATAAAAAATGTTGACTTAACTTCTTTTTTACGCGCAACCACGATATCTTAATCAATTATTGATTAAAATCAGAGTCATAGACAGAAATTTTCATAGGGAGAAATATATTATTTCTAAGATAAGTCGCAGGGTACTGCCCCAACACCCCGAAAAACAACCTAATTTCAATACAATAAAAATAATTTTTGAAATTTTTTTAATTTCAACAATATAATTATTACCTAACCATCGATGAGAAATGTTGTAAATAAAAAAAAAATCATTTGGGGGATCCATCCCCCATATACCCCGCCCTGTGTGTACGCTCATGATTAAAAGTGATTGCGATTATTACACGTAGAATAAATACTATGTTCCATCAAAAAAGATTTTATACTTACTTCACCTATATTATGACGTAATCATAAATTGATGGATACATAATGATTTCGACAGACTCGCAAATCTCATAATTATAATAATAATAATATAATGCATACAAATTTCAATCAATGATTAATCGTCACCGTAATATTATTATGTGTGAACAATACGTTTTTGCGGATAAACAATCAAAAGTACTAATTTCATGCCTACCTATCGAATGATAATTATAACTTTACGACTATATAAGTGGCGGGACAACGAAGTGAGCGCTGGCTGAGAAACGAGAGGAGAAATAAAATTGGCATGTTAAAATAATTAAAAAATAAATAATAAAACAGTAGTGCATAAGATATAAGGTACTACGTCCACTACTGCGTAAAAAAGTCTATTGAAACAATGTTCATGACATTTTAGTCGCCACGCAGATCGTGTGTGTATTGTGTAAGCATAACTGGATCTCGAGTAAATGAAAAAAACCACTTCGCCTTCGTAGACGGAATAGCTACGAGTCAATTTCACCTTGAATTCCAATCTTTATAGTTTTAATAGTTTTTTTTATACATACTACTGATGGTCATCGATATAATTCCAAGTATCGACATCACCCACATTTTGCCGATATCGTATCGCATATCGATATCGAATTTATTAAGCTTAATATTTTATTATTTTCATATTCCGTATACTAATTAGTGATTATTTAATGAAAATGATAAACATCTTATAAATGAATAAATTATTGTGTTTTGTTTGAAAAAATAATAATAATAAACAACCTTATTTGAGGTAAGATTTTAATTATATGTAGGTATCTATTATTTAATTATATTTACTGTTTGAAAGAAAATAATACTCTTATAAAAGTATAAAATAATAAACATTAAACAAAATATTTCAACACTAATAGTGGATTTATGGGATTTCCCCTGTTTCAATGTATTTAAAAATGAATGAAAATGATAAATAAATTTGACATCACAATATATTGAATTGTTCTAAAACAATATAGTTATCCAAAATGTATACCGATATCGTTGGCTATCGCTAATACATTATAATAATATCGACGACGTAATAGGCTGAAAAAAAAATGATAACGAATCCTATCAGACTGCCAAACAACCGCGAGTGGGACTTTGAAACGTGTTCGCACAATGTCTATGTTATGTGTGCAGAAACGCTCGTGTAGGTGCCTCTATAATAATAGATAATACAATAATAATAGTTATAAATTTATAATATTATTCCGTCGTATGGAATTATTAAGCTCGTCAACATAATAATTATAATATTGTCCGTAGGTCCACGAAAAAATCGAAAAACGACACATACCTCATCTTGACTAGCTGCTGATATATCCTACACTTTAAACGAAAAGTAAACAAAAAAATAAAACGCAGTTTTTAAAACCGAAAAACGTTTCGCTCCCCGGAATCTCTAAAATGCTTTTTATAATAAAAATAATAATATAAATTTTGAAATGTTGTGCTAAAACGTCGAAGGTCACTTGTTACGTATTAGTTAGATTTGCGTCTGAACTTTAACGCTGTCGTTGTCACCGCCGTTGCCGAGAAATTAATAATATTAAAATAAAACATTAATGTGATCTTATCTAATTTCACGAACGAGTGCTTGGCGGATACTTAAGAGTTATAAGAGTTAAGTTTAGACGTAGACGTCCACCACTTGAAGATATTGAACACTTTATTGAATCGTCACCGTTTCTGTTATACGAGTACATGCGTTTGGGTATACACGTGCAGCGGGGGCTGGATCCGAGTTGGATCTCGAATTTTAAATTCCTACACTAGTTGGATCCTGGATTTTTTTCAGTCTTACACTAGTCGGATCCTGCATGGATTATTTTCAGTAAGTAAACTTACATTTTTCTTTACATTTTATCAGACTGTCTATGTTGTTTTTTTGACCAATGGTATGGTTAAAAATATTTTTTTTTATTTGTTTGGCATTAAAAATATGAATTATTATAATTTTACTTAATTTGATATATAATACAAATACAAACAATATTAAAAACACTATAAATCAAATAATAAAATACATATAATAGGTATAATACAAATAAAATATTGTTAAAATAATCACATTTTTGTTGGTAAAAATGTATATGACATATTAATCCTAAGTCTATTAAAATGAGAAAGAAAATGTAAGTGTAATGTAGTACTTATCGAAAGTAATCCGGGACCCAACCAGTGTAGTACCCAAAAAAAAATCTGTGACCCAACTACAGTTGTAGTGCCTATTATTAAGTCCCAGTGTTCGGAACCTAAATCTGATGCGACGGCAGCAGGTACGTCCACCACTCATATTAATGTGTACATTACACGGGTCGTGTGGGTACGGCGAGGTGAAGTGTAAACGTTTTTATAACCGTTTAAATGCAAGTAAAAACAATCGATTAGCAACGTTATGTATTGATGTTCAACGAGGATTGATAGCAAGGCCGGGTCGGACATGTATTAGCAGATTCAACTCATTAAATTGATATAGTTAGTGCGGTGAGAGACAGAGAGAGACAGAGAGAGAGAACTGTAGCGAGTTAAAAGTTATTTTTCTCTTTTTTTTTTACATTGAACTAGGTCATTTGTTGTTATATTATTATTTTAATATTATTGTTTGGATACGCAGTTGAAATGAATGTGTTTGGCTGAGATTGTAAATTGAGTTATGAAAATGTATATCAAACTGTGTTTAATTATATTATATATCTACGAGTTGTTTTAAACTCTATTGAAATCCAAAAATAGTACATTCAACATTTCTACAATTTAGTATTCGCTATGCATTCGACGTTCTAAAATAATACCCATACCGATTATTTTTTTCCCTGTAAAAACGATATTTTTTTTCAAAACAGTATATTTTTAATATGGTTTATAATATTAGGAAACAAATTAATTTAACGCGTGCCTATACAATTAATCAACGGATTAGTAACTACATATTATATTATATTACGAAACACAAATCAGCTCGTTAAGTTAGAAGTTACTTTAAAAATAAATTACCTTGTTTTGTTACTTTATAATATGAAAGTAACTCCACGCTTGAGTAATAGTAAAGTTAGTTAGTTATGACTTTATGACTGACTTGGTTCCGGATTGAATAAGTCGTTTCGGTTGTTATTTTTTCCCATAAATAAAAACAGTTTTTATTCTAATTTTGTTTGTGTAGGTATACCAATGTCTATAATTACATTCGTTTTAGTACGATATTAAAATGTGGAAAACTTCGAACTTTTTACTTTATAGTTGGTTATTTAAACTTTTGGGTGTATTGCCACAGTATTATGATATATGAAATATATTTTAAAAACAATATCCCGGAAGTATTCCGTAATTGCTATAAGATGTACCTATGGTACTCGAAACATCTGTCGAATTCATTGAATAAAACCGCAGCATAATGTATGTAGGTTGTAGGTACATTATTCAACGAAGAATAAAATTGCGAGTATTCGTTCTATATTCATCTGCTGACGTAAATTTATTTCATATAATTTAATCATAGGTATACCTATCGTGCTGCGAGTTTGATGTCAAAATGTCTATACAATTCTCCAGGAAAAACAAATTAGGATGACAACTTGGTGAAAAACTAGTCTACGCAGTCACACCAGCTGTAAATGACAGCACCGACGTGTATTATTATATTAATATTTCATTTCGTTCTAATCTCTCGCAACTTTTGCAATTTTTTTTTACGAATTACACTTTTGAAACACCCCAGATGATTGTCGTGTTCGAACATTATTTCGCAGTCTTAAACTTTTAATTCAAGGTTAGAAGTCAGGCTTATCCAGCTTTTACTGTTGATCATAATATTATAATGTGAATAATAGTTGATGTTCTACCTTAGAAAAATAGGATTGAAATAAAAGTTTTAGTGTATATAAAATAAATAAATTACAACACAACCAATTCTAAAAATCAGAATTTGAATAAATTTATTATTATAGGTACGAGATTTGGCATTTTTGGTGAATTACTCTATGTAAACATACATATATGTACTCACATATAACATATTTTTAAAAAATATATTTTTAGTTATCAACCACTAGGTTATTGGTCGATATAATTAAAATATTTAAAATTATAATTTCGCACAAAGTTTCTAGAAGTTGGTGTTTGTTTGTCTTGATTCGGAATATATTATCGGCACTCGATAAGTATGTGTTTGATTGTAATAATTAGTAAACCACAACTAAAAAGCTGGGCATAAAGTTGGATACATCTTGGCCATCATGAGGTGTAAGATTGTGATGCGAGCGCGGCCTATTCAAAGACGGTCGGTTACAAGATTATAGCCGATATCTAGTGGATAAAAACTTGATTTTTTGATTTTATTTAACACTGGAACTTGAGTATTGTATTTTTAAAATAAATAAGTATAGGCTTGAATTGTAAATGGTGATTTTCAGCTAAAATTATATTTTTGTAACGGTTATATCTTTATATAAGCTTTGGAATAATGATTTCGACATTTTATATGATACCTATTAATTTATTAAATCAAATAAATTTTCATTACGTACGTGTATATTTTTGTGTTTGAATATAATATTAAAATTTAACTTTTTTAATATTTTTTCATAAATATTTTGATTGTTGAAGTAGAACGAGTAATTACAACATTTTGATTATGTACTAAAACGGCTAAGTACTAATTTATAATTTATTAAGTTGTGTAAATAGCGCGCAGGTATTTAAAGAAAAAAGTTTCATCATACATAGACTAATAATAATTTATTAGTCTTGTGAAACTAAATGCATTAAACTTGTGCATAGTCACGACAGAGTACATCATTGGAAAGCTATAATAACGATAGTAGTATAAAATAACTAGGTAAAATGGAAGACTTATTAAATTTGAAAACTTATTTTTAAATATATAGATATAGCGTATTATTTATAATAACTAGGATTAATATAATTATAATAAGGTTACTATTTGCTATAAATAACTATCTATAACGATTTATAAGACTGTAGTCTTACTCAAATAAATTAAATGTGTATATAATAAAATATAATATATACATTTTCAATTACAGCATATTTTTTGGCATTATAACGATGAGGTTATTAGACAATAACACAATATTACATTGGGAGTTCGTATTTATTTTCCACCCAAACACGATACGAGTTTTCGATTTATCTGTATAGTTTTACTTGAACGCTTTAAATGAGATTTTAATTTCCGAGATTTTTGATTGTGTATTGATTTTTATGCCTATACCTACATATATTTAAATGAAAAAATGTGTACTCGAATAGTTTTATAAAAATCCCTGTAATTGGATGTATATACAGTTGTTATTTTGAATTTCCCGCTATAACAATAATAACACTACTGGGGGGGGGGGGAGACACGCGTCCAGTACACTTATATAATACTATGCTGTAGAATGTATACCACTCGCCACTCGACCTTTTTTAACCTTTTATTATTCAATATATGATACCCGTCCTTTTGGTTTGTAAATCATATCATGAGTTCATAATATAACAGTAAAACCAATATATAATGTTTGCAGAGTCCACCTTTATATTGTGTTTGATACAACCACGGCGGTCGTCACCATATTACATAAAGAGAATTTTAATATATTAGATTGCAGTTGCGACAACAAAATACGAAATATTAAACAGATATCAGCTGCTATATAACAACGTTTTTCAGTCATTCTCTCTAATTCGAATCTGGATCGTTAACTGTATAACCTATAAGATGATCTGGTGATTTACTTTAAGCATGCACACTGCTCATCCCCATTTTTTCTCTTTGGTATTGGATTTATTCGAATTCTGAATTTTCAAGTACAATCAAAGATCATGTTTTCAGATACTTAGGTTTTCAAATACGTTTTGAAATGTGTCTATTGTGTTGAAACTAAATTCCTTTTTCTTCAAATGAATACCAACCTTACGTCATACTGTAAATTATAAAGCGCAGATGATTTTTTTTTGAAAATGCTGATGTATTTAAATCAAAATTTGAACGAGTAGTTTCTGAGTAAGTTATAAAGATACACAACCTTATAAAATTATCTTAAAAAACTATAAAACAGATATGATGTATTTTGATCTAGTACTTATTAATTCAGACAATTTTTACAAAACATAAAACGTCGCTAGTATTATAATATTAATTACTTTAATTTTCAAAACATCATAGACACCATATCTTCCAAACCGATTATCGTAGACATATTATCATTAGTTCGCAAAGTTAAATAACTTAAAAACTACTTGTTCCAATTTTAATTTGAATTTATAAAATTTTTCAAAAAAACCATCGACCTCATAATTTACAGTAAAAAAACGTTTGGTTCTCATTTGAAAAAAAAAACTAGTTTTTATTAGCTCAGGAATCTCTTAAGTGGTGTAAAAGAATTTAAGAATGTACTTAAGAAATATTAAAAATTTCAAAAATAAGGGTTTGAATAAATTAATTTTTAAATAAAAAAATTGGGGTGAATCACTCTGTAAACTTAACATCGTCTTGCCTGATGACCGTGATGGGATATATTTTATTTTTCGTGTACTTTTTGGTTGAATACGTTTTGAATGTGAATATTATATAACACATTATTCCTCAGACTTTTTCATTTATTAAACCTAAATTATAGGGTGGTGAATCTTGAACATGGCATCGTTTTTGGTGTCGAAATTGTAGTACATGAATGTTTTTTTTTTTATTTCATCGAATCATATTATCGATGTTTTATTTTTTAAAAATAAATCTTAAACGTGTACAGAATGTTTGTAAAAATGTAAAACATAATAATATTATGTTTATTTTGATGATGAAAATATTTAGTATTAGTGACTGTACCTGATAGGCGGTACGTCGCTTAATATTTTATATAAAAATATTACGAAATCTTCGACACAGTTTTTTCCTTAATTTCTGATTTCTTAAAATGTATAAGTATTACGAGATGACGTTTTTCTAATAAATTATGTCTCGACAATTACGAAAATATAGATTCGAATAGTTGACCTACATGTTTTTTTATCCAACATTTATACGCTTACAGTTTTTGATGCATATTAATCAAGTTTTAAACAAATACTTAACTATTAAATAAAATTTAATTTTATTAATTAATTAAAGTGCCTATTTAATGTTTTTAGTTAATGGGATGTTTTGTGGATCAACATTTTGCCTAGTACCTTTGTGTCCAGTCCATTCATTCCGCTCATCTATAAACTATAAATACTTATAACGACTAATCGTTTCGATTACACGTTTTAAATTCGATTTTTATACATCGAAATATTCCAAGATAAAGTAGTTGAAAAAATGTCCATAACTTTTGACATAATAAGACAGTGTTTTGCTGTTCAATCACCTTTGACTTTATACAGATTGGGCGGCGGTGTCACATATTATAAAAAAAATAATATTTTAGTAGCCAATTTTAACACAACCAGGCCCGAATTTATAAAACAATGGGCTCTAGAGAAATAGTAAAACGAGTCCCACCAAATTCATCATATTATAACATAACTCATCATAAATATACTTCCTAAATTATTTTTAGAATGTGACAGGTGTAAGACATTTTAATTATCGCTTATAGACCATCGAATTACACACTGTATGACAAAACCTCGATAAAAACATATTAACTATTTATTTATTTATATTTATTAATATTGTTACTAGGAAGAAGACTTGGGTATTCTTTTTAGTCCTAATCTTAAATTTCATTCCCATATTGAGGCTGTTTGCTGTTGTACGTTTATGACGTTTGGCTTTGTCATATGTACATTATCAAAATTTAAGCTCTCTAGTTCTCTCAAAGCTTTGTATTGCTCTCTCGTTCGGCCTCTTTTGGAATTTTCTTTTATTCTCTAGGACTCTTTTACGGTTGCTAATTCTTCTCACATTGAGTCAGTCCAGAGGCGTTTTTGTTCTTAGGCGTCATTTATTTTAAAAAATCCTCATCCGTCGCATGATTACAGGCTAGTGATGAATAAAGTCAAGATTTTGTCTTTAGCAGATAGAAGAGTTAAAGCTAATTTGGTATTTTTGCTCAAGCTGATTGGTGGACGTGTGAACGCTCCCTCTCTTCTTTCTCTAGTACATTTTAAAGTTCCTTCTCACTCAACTAGGCCTAATTCTTCCTTTGTTATTCCATTCCACAACACCAACTATGGTAGAAATAATTCCATTCACCGTTATAATGTGCATGGGTAACGAACACCTAGCTTCTCTTAAAATGTTTTGATTAATAATAGTACTACAATTTGTTTATTGTCATTAATATCTAACATATTATAGACGTATACGAAACATCTCGTACGAACCGTCTCATATAATATAGGTAATAATATCATGTACACGGCGTGTACATCGTGGTATATAAAATATATTAATGTCATGACGATCGCGTAGTAAACAAACATGATACAATATTATCGCTACCCAGTGTCTCTCTATTTCAGTCTGTAAAACCTACAAGACGGGGAATATATTATAATATCAACAAGACATTGACGTCAATACGATATTATAGTATAGTAGCCTGCTGGTAATAACACGACGTAATGATGTGACCGATGCATGCAAATCTGTCCCCGTCTCCACCCCCCCCCCCCCCCCCCCCCCCACCCCAAACATCCGCGCCCCCGGCGGAGGGGTTGATAGCGAAAAACGTATGTCAAAATATGGTAAAATATTATCTCTTATAAGTCGTGTGTACAGCACCGCTCATAGTTGTGATATTATTGTCTCGCGAATACGTCAAAAACACACAGTGCGCGGCCGAACGATTTATCATTTGACGTATTGTAAACTGTCGATAATAATAAATAATAATAAAAAAGGTACACCAACATACAATGTGTACATCTTGTGTGCACATGTATGCATGTGTTTATTACGAGTATTATTACGTCTCCTCTCGTACACAATAATAATATTGTTTAATACGTATTTTCTCGTCCGTGCACGTCGTAATATACCTATAATACGATAATGTATAGGAAATGACAAATCAGTGTCCCCGAACACGATTCTGCGATTTTGAGTCCCATCAATCGAGACCCGTTTGAAAGTCGTTCCCTTGTGTTTTTTTTTTCTAATGGCCGTTGAGGCTATTCACATCGAGGGTTGTCGGCCTACTATCTTAGCTTGAAATGAAAAGGGATTACATTATTTACCATTTTTTACTTGGTTTTTTTTTTGTTTTCCCGTAAACGGAGGCACAGTGGCTATTTTTCAATGTACACAGCTCGTTTACTTGAAAATGTCATAGCGTTTACGGAATAATCGTTGTAATTGTTATCGTATGTAAATCGATATTGTCACAAACCTAATATTATTGGTGGAAAAATTTGATATTTTATCTATTTTTCACCATCATGATTATCAACAAATGATTATTTTATCCAAATGACGGAACATTTTTCTGGTAATTTCAATGTACCTATACAATAATTATAGTTCAACATTTTATTTTTATGTATTTTTATGTAAATTAATAGAAAAATATTCTGTTTTATATGGAAAATGAAAAATGTATGCTACCGCAGTCAAAACAGTAAAAATTGAAATGACGATAACAAGAAAAAAAAAACATTGTATAAAATTGAATTTTTTTTACGAAGTTGTTTTTTGATGATATCAAAATATCTAAAACCTTTATTTTTGAAAACGTCAAAGCTTTCTGGTAAAAAGTGTGTTGACTTACGTTTAAAAAATCATCCGCCGTAGGCTTTAACAATTATTTACATCTGGTTCGTTCGTTTCCCGTCTTACACAAAATTATCATTGACTTATGTGAATTTTAAGATATATCTGTGAAACACAATTTCCTTCGTCGCACATGACGTTATGTAGTTCTGAGATTTTAATATACAATTTTATATAACGCGATTTTACGCATACTGCATGACCACATTTTTTTTTTATAGAAATACATAACATACTGGATGATTTACCAAGCATACATATATCCTCATTTTTCTCTTTAGTTTCATTCGAATTTCGATTTTTTGTATTTTTAAACATACTTAAAGACCATATTTTTAAATTCTTGAGATTGTTTGTATACTACGGAAGAAGTGGCCTGCAGTGATATACAGACTTCTATTTTTCAGATGAGGACTACTCTTTTTTTACTGTTAATCGTGTAGCTAATATTTTTTTTTTTTTTGAATAATTCAAAATTTGAACAAGTAGCTACCAGTGATGGGCGTATCGTGTGAAAATAATCGAGTTACTCGATTGTTAATAATCGATTATGTAACCGAGTGATTTTTCACTCGAACTATAGTAACTCGAATACTCGTCATCCTTAGGGATACCTTATTCGAAACACTATTTTTAGAAACCTAAGTCCAAAACTCCGAAACAACGTAAACAATTGAATGAATAATATTAGTTATTACTTAGTATTTATAATATTTTAATTATGGTACACTATATTATTATTGTTGTGTACTGTGTACATTATTGCACATTATAATTATTATAGACAACGCTTTCCAATAAAAATAAAATTCTCCAACACTATTATTTCTTAAATATGCAAATATTTTAAGTTTAAGTAATGATTATTGTTTAAGTAATTGCAATTGTTAAATTTATTAGTAACTATTATTATTTATGTCGAAAATAATTTGCTAGGTTAATTTGCCACGTTTGAATAAAAAAATAAAATAAAAAATGAGATTACGGTTTATGGACATATTTATTCCTATTGATCATTTTGACTATTTCGAATACCGATTAATAAAAAACTTATATTATTCCGAGTTATCATATTAATTGAACATTTTGAATGATTATTTCGATTAATATCTCGATTATGAAAATATATCGATTACTTACTATTTGAGTAATAACTAATATTACTAATATTAATTGAAAATTTCGAGTGATAACTCGATTATAACAATATATCGATTACTAATAACTCGATTATAGAAATAGTTCGATTATGCCCATCCCTAGTAGCTACTCAACCTATTAAGATTATTTTCATTTGAAAAACAAAAGTTTGGATCTCTACAGGGCACTCCCGAGTGTTAAAAATATTACAAAAATTTGAAAATATGACCTTTAAGTATAGTCAGGAAATCAAATTTTGTATAACTCTATGCTCCATGAATCACCCTGTATGTATAGTAACTTATAAGTTTATTTACCATGATTTGCATCTTTTGCTCCGTTTTATTTTGAAGTAGAAGATAAATCATTTTTTTTCACTCGACTCGTTTTATATTATCTAGTAAAACTTTTGTATATCTTTAAAGTTTCCTACAAATTAGAAAAAAATGTACTTAATTCTGTCATGAGATTTAGTCATAGTACCATATTTAAATAATTATTTACAGTTTAATATACAATTTTTTTTTTTTTAAATTATATTTTAGTTTTAACGGAAAAACTTTTATTTAAAGCAATCATATTATAGGAAAAAAAAATGTTACTGCTATCAATTTATTTAATTAATCTTATTTGAAAGTATCAATTATTCAAACTATATCATGTACAAAATATGTATTATAATAACGTATCAAAACAAGTATTTATTTGTAGCTTTAAAATTAACTACAAGCCTTTTGTCAAATATTTATATTTTCAAACTATATTATTACCTAATTGAACACATTTTGTAGTAAATTTATATACTAACTGAAATAATTAAAAATATGAAAAATGTAATTCAATAAATTAAATTTAATGTGAACAACTTAATCACTTGGTAATAACCATACGTAATTGGTTACCTAATCAAAAAAATAAAAATACTGCTTTCTATTGAATATATAATTTATTACTAACAAAATTCAAATAGGATTTTATTTCATCTTATAATATTACGAACAATTATAAATATTTATGTGAAACTGTGGCGGACATTTGTTGTATATAAGATAACAGATATCCACAACAAAACTATTAGACACAAAGTTGATAATTTAAATCACACAAACCTAATTTTGTATTATGTTGTTAATTTGCAAGTATAGGTCAATTTATGGTTCAACAATACGTACGCCTCGATTATAACGTACGTTTGGTCAACCCCCTCTCCCCCCACCACCAAAGGAAAATCTATAAATAAACTAGCTGTCCTGCCCAGCGTTACCTGAGCCAAATATTAAGTTAAGATTAACCTGAAGTGATTTATATGCATTTAAACCAGCAAGGTAGGCAATCCACTGCATTAGATCACGGACAATATGCGAGCAGTAAATCATCAGGTAGGCAATCCATCTGTGGTGGATTGCGGACCCTATGAAATGCGTAAGTGAGTGAAATTAAAATCAGGTATAAAAAACATTGCGACGGTTGCCCGTGCTGAAAATTTGTTTTTTTCAATAAGTTTATTTACAAAAATATGTATATGATAATGTATTCTTACTAATTATAATAGTTATAAATAGGGCCCGGAAGTTCATGCATTTGCATGTTTTTACTGAATGGACTAAAAAATTGCTAGATCAGCTACAAATTTGAATTATACTTAAACAAATCCAAATATAAAATTTTATTTTGCATATAATTGCATTTTTTATTTATTCGCATATTTTACAACTTTTTTGATATTAACTGCATATTAGAGTCAAATGTTATGTAATTCACAAAATAAATTACTTCTGAATGTCCTATTGATAAAAAAATAAAACAATACCAAATTATTTATAGTTGTATTGGCGGCGCGGCGCACGGCGGCCCGATAACGGGTATTCCACAATATATTTTCAATTAAAAATATTTATTTTTAGAAAAGTGCTGATATTTTCTGTTATTAGGATTATTACAATAACATGATTCAGTTCGTCGTTAGACATCGTATAGTCAACACGTACCTTATCGCGTCTCACGAGTACCGTATTTTTAGCTTCCGATAGCATACACCCATCCTATCACAGGTAATATGCACATAATTTATACTATTAACTAATAAATAGAAACTACTCATCGGGCGCAAGCCCACACCACCAAAATGTATTCAAAACCACCGGCCTTAAA
>JACXSJ010001718.1:0-74970 GCA_014851325.1 Pentalonia nigronervosa | reverse complement strand
TATTGACGACCTTATAAATAAACAGAGATTGGTGGTATAGCAACCATTTATAAACAAATATTTCCATTGCAAATCTCAAAATCCCTGTTTGAGCATCTCCCGGGATTAGGTTTTTCCAAAATTTTCTTTCGTAAAAACCATCTCCTGGAAATTACGAATAATTGAAAAAAAATTGAGCGAAATCGATTCAGTAGTTTTCTCGGTTAGCGCGGTCGTAGAAAACCCCTTACAATTTTATATAATAGTATAGATTATAATATACAATCGACAAATGATAAATGATATAATTTATACTTGGATGATCCATTTAATGTAACGAACTATTTATTTCAGAAAACACTAATGTTTTTTTGAAAATTTTTATTTTTTTTTACGTCTTTTAAGTCGTTACTAAACAACACTTTTTGAAAAAAATCGATTTTTCACCATTTTTTAAAAATTTATTTTTCTTTTGAAAAAGGACTATATACATTTTTAATTTCATATTCCGCTGTAGAATATTATTCAGAGTATTTCGAACCATACGAATCAATATTCGGACAATCAGTTTATTAATAGTTATAACTTTAAATTACTTAAAACTCATATACTACTTGTACCAAAATTTGATTTTTATAAATCGTAATATTTCAAAAAATATTAGTTGAAAATACAATTTGTCGTTAAAAAAAGGTAAATATATATATATATATATTTTTTAGAAAAATGTTATTTTTAAACGACTTAAAAATCTGTAAAAAAATATTTTCAAAAACCTTAATAGTGTTTGAAATAACCGCAGTGTCTTTCGTTAAATAGATCACCCATTGTACACATATATCACAGGTATATCAAGTACTCGTTTAACAGCGATATCGCTATATTATAATATTATGTACGTATATTATTGTTGTAGGTACGCGTGTTTCCTCTAGCGCAGACGGACCACGGACGAAAATAAGGGATGAAATAAACGTACCCTATAATTTTTATATTACAATAGCACCGTGTAATATATTGCACCGTCGTCGTATGTGGATTTATATGACTCGGAGGACCGCGCGCGCGTATACCGGGTATATGCGGTAACCGAGGAGACAAAAAAAATAATAACACCCCATCCGGCCAGTATAATATACGATATAATATACCTAATATGTATTTTTAACAACGCGCGTTCTCCACAGGACTGTCTCGATTAATAACGATATTATTAATTATATCTGTGCGCGGTAGCCGACGACGACGCAGATCATTATCGCGTATTATACCCGACCGGTATCGATTCGATCGGTTTTTTTTCTACCGGTCCCCTTTTTCGTTTTTATTTTTTCATCGTCGTCGCTGCGACGCTATCTAATGGTTTTTTTTTTCATTATAATATTTATTATTACATTATTATTATTTTTTTCTTCGGCACAGTGTTATCTCCGCGAGTAGCCATATTGTTGTGTAATAATATATATTACATCGGACGTCACGACCCACACAATTACACATAATATCCTATAATACGTATATGTATATAATATATACAGACATACAGTATATACACAGATTCGTACACGGAGGGCATTGTGAAAGAGGATGGCTCCTCGGGGCGTAAAACCGAAAATAATTCATGTCGTCGGGGCGAACCGTCGTATAGTCGATGACCATTTAAATTGTTTCTATTGATATGATTATAATTTTTTTTTTCTATTGATGCTTATCGTTGTTAAAATTCTCGTGGGTAATAAATACAATCTACAGTTTTCTATAAAGACAAGAATTATATAGAGGGCATCATTGCATTAACTAAACCTATAGTAAAAAGTTAGGACTTTTGCAGTTATTGATGTCGTTGAAAAAAACCGATTTATTCATTTTTTGGTGAAAATTACTTTTGAAAGAGACGCAATACACGTTATAACTTATATTGCAAAACAATATTTTTTTCAGTGAAAACTTAGATTGGCTATAGTTTTTGTCGACTTATCAGATTTTTATTGGAGCTGAATATTTTGAATATTGGCAAAAATTTATTATATATGGAATGCCTATGTATACATTAATGATCGTTGTACAGTGTGAGGAAACTAAAATGATTTAAAGTTCTAAAATATTTCAAATACTTCTTAAAATAACTGCTTAAAAGTACTTATTTACTAGGTAGCGGAAACTGCTAATCGAAAAACATTTTTCAATTGCTACCTGTAGTGGTCCGATTTAAATTTTATTAAAAGATTGTATTCGTCGACCTTTTTACGTAGGAATAATATTTAACGTTTAAATCTTAACACAATAAGGAAATGAAAAAAAATATTTTCAATTTTAAATAACTTTTTTAAAAATAATTTTGAATTTAAGGTTTGTGAAAATTAAAAACAAAAAATATTTTTCATATAAAAAAAGAAACTAATAAATTCAAACCAATAACGGCGGACATCAGAAAGTGCATAAACTATATAACCTTTTAGTTATCGGTCTAAATCTAAGCGACGATAATCATCAGTTGATGTATGTGCCAAATGTCGATAAAAAAAAAAAAAATTCCTTTCCGGCCGAAACAGTACCGATCACAGAGCGTCACTTGTCTGTGTGTACCTAAATCAAGAAGAAGAAGAAGAAAAAAAAAACCGAATGAAGGAACAGACCGGTACCGCAAAACCCGCTCAACGATAAACGCCTCGTACCCGCAGCAAGTTGTAATATATATATGTTTAGGCAACTGTGCAGTATTCGTCATCTTGGTATGTACGATATATGCCTACATGCATATAATATTAGTACCGGCTAAGTGCATTTTATTTGCACGCACGGCATCGGACTCCCCGCGGGACATTTCCGAAAATCGCGCGGATCCGGAAGCAATTTCGTCCTCCCGCCGTTTTACGACGACGGTCGCATAGCGCGCACCGGAAGCCGACCGGCGGCGCTCGTATTTATTATCGCGGCGGCGTTTAGTGTTTTCGATGACGAGAAGCCTTTGCGGCTGTGACGAACGGTTCGACGGCAGTATAATATATTATTATTATTATTATTGTTTTACGGTTGTGTGCCACACACACACGCGCGCGTATTGCGTCACACGATGTACACACATACAACGGGCAAACCCGAACCGATCGTCTGTCGAATTCCGCGAGCGCACATGTTTTATATTATTATTATTATTATTATTATATGTGTGTATAAAGGTCGTAAACCACCGAGTCCCCCGGAGCTCTGCAGCGCGCGTTTGAGCGTCGCGCGGTAATAATCGTATAACCTCATCTGATCGATTAACCGTGTCTTTGGACTTTTAATGTAAACTTTACGACACGGCGAGCCGTAAAAACTCGGCCCGCTCGACTGCAGTGGTGGCGGCGATGAAAATGACAATAACAATAATGGGTTAGGTATAAAGTGTATACGACGAAATGAGCAAGCGCCGAGTACACGGCGGACGCTCCGTCGACAAAATTGGTTTTCGACCAAAAGATAAATGCGATCGAGAGTAGATAGTGCTGTAGGTAGGTAAATTATTATTTATTTTATTATCATCGTAGACGTTTTGTGACCGGAATTCGTATCGATATCTATCTGCGAAAAACAAAAATTATTACACTCCTCAGTACTACATTCATTAATACTATACGTCTTATAATGTTTGTTTTCAAGTACAACAACGTAAATGTCAGGTTATTGCCTACCCACTAAAATAATAAAATATTATTTCTTTTTTTTTATCGCGCCCAAGTGACTTCAATAGAAAACATCTTTGTTTCCCTCCCACCTCCCCCCTCCCCCCAAAAAAAAAATCAACCCATCATTCATCATAAAGGAGTTACAACACATTTAAATTAACAACAAATATGAACTTTACCAGTTGATCTGCAAAATCGGTGCCACTATTCCGTAGATATACCCTATAGGCAACTTTTATTGGGCGGAGCGGAGCGTAGCCTTTCCATTCTCCAGTTCGTGCAATTTATTATTGCTTTCTCCTTCTAAACTACTGGATCAATTACCATGAAACTTAAAATTTATATTTATGATTATTTGAAGGGATTGTAGATTAAGTTTGTAAATTCTAAATGCTGTCATTAATTAATTATGATCGATTACTCATTTACAAATTTTATGAAAACATTTATTGGGCACTTTCTAAGCATGTGCGTATGTGTGCGTGTTTATTTTTTGCTCTCGTGTCCAATGGAGTATCTCCATACGACGAAGCGCGCACGAACTGACAGTCATTTTTAGCAACAGTGTGGTGAGTAAAATAAGATAAACATAAATCGTCAATGGATCAGTTTGAACAGTAACTGATATCATTTACAATGTAAATATAGAAGGAACTTATCAGCATAAATACGCCACTATGCGTAATAGTGGCTTCTCTTAAATATACTGGACCCAAACTTTATGGAGAATCTATTCCCATTGTACCAATAACATCGTATTTTAAAACAAATGATATTTCTTGCTCTCCAAAACAGTTTACTGTTAGCATCCATCGACCGCAGAAGATAACATTGGAAAAAGTTATTCTTGATATTAGTTCTTGATATTCTTGATTCTTAGTATTAGAGTTTCAAATTGGCTTAACATTATGTTGCACTCTAACGTGTGAAAACATTAAATGGATTATTTTGTTAAAGTCATCTTTCAATTATGACTGATTATTGAAAATTGACAACAGTAAAGATATGACAGGACGCCGAGATGAGTTGCAATGCCTGTGGAATTTTTATCAAGAAAATTGATATAGCAATACACGAAAATACTTATTTATCTCAAATTTTATGTTTTATCTCGATCTAGAAACCAAAATATATTTTTTTGTGTATGAAAATGCTGTGATGAATTAGTTATAAATTATACTAATTATAATGTAATTATAATGTATTGTGATTTATTGTGATAATAAAAAATATATATTTCGCTAAATATACGACAATTTGATTAACTTGCTACCCATCGCTCCATCCCACATTTGTCCACGGACATTCTTATTAATAGCTGGTTGGTACCGATGAGGCTCCGGTTCTAAGATTCTGGTCAAAATAAATGTGGTGTTAGTGGATTAGAACGAGGATATGATACAATGATAATATGTCGTATTTATATTTTAGCTATTTGTACCCAATTGTATATAAGTAGGTACCTATAACTCTCTTGTCAATAGAAACTTTAAATATTGAACGAAAATATTATTATCACGTATAATTTATAATATGGAAATAATTCGCGAAACTCTTAAAGCTTTCGGTAACAAAAAGTTCGTTTTACGATATCTGCAGGTGACTTCAAATTTCACCCTTAAACGCTGAACCCTACAATGGTCGCGTGGAGTAATCGATAGATCAAGATCTAAAATTTGTTGGTGAATTTTTTATAAGAAAACACTATATAATGTGATTGCATTTCAAACTTGTCTACAACTTCTTCTTTTTAATATATTTTTTCAAATTCCTAGGCGGTTTATAAATGATAGGTATTGTGTTTCTGAACTAAAAAAAGCCTTCAAAAGGACACTATAGATAGGCAAATTCATGGAGTCGTTCAGTGGCTTACCCTGCAGCAGCATATATCTATAATAAATTTAAATTTGACATACAGTTTACGACCTGAGTACAAAAACTTCAAATATTTGGACAATTTTAAAAGTTCAAACTTTAAGTTTAAATTGTCAAGGGTAAACTCTGTTCGATTGATTCGGTATTCCGTGTGGTTAATTTTTTTATATACACAACTATTTTTTTTTTTTGGGGGGGGGAGGTGTTTTTCAACTTGAAATTTAAAAGTCACCTTGTAGTATACCCCGTGCGCACGTCTATGACAATGCATCAGACGACGACACCATTATCATAAAATATATTGTATTATTATTTATTATTGTCGTGCAGCGTTTTCCCGTCGCCGCAGGACGCAAATACCGAGAAAGCGGTGTCGCAGGTACTATGCGGCAGGAGATCAATATAAGCGTGCACATCATGACATAAGCCGCAACTACAACTTGTCATCGTCTTCGTAATACAATATACATATTTTAGTTTTAGTTTTAGTTACGTTCCTGGAAAATATCCTGAACGTCCTTTTTCATAAACAAACGAAATACCGACGACGACTCATCATCGCCTTTCCGACGAAACCTAATCGGAGTTATTATATTTACGCGTTAGGGGCGTGTGGGTATGTTGCGTATATAGCTGGTATATAAAAATAATATTTTAACGGGTCACGTGTGTTTTCGAACGGGCACGAAAACAACAATAACAACAAACAACAACAACAATAACAACGAAAACGACAATTATTAACAGTATGTGATAATAATTTGATTTGTTATGTAATAAAATAAGCTTCCGGAGAGCACGTTTATAGTCTCTTCATGTCTGTTCGCAATAGAAATTTTTTGAAATACTCAAATACGTTTTGGTTAGTTGTGCGGTAAACACGCGAGGTTTTTAGAGATCGCACGCATCGTGTAGATATACTCTTCGGTTCGGTGGGAATACCGATTCATTTTTTAAGAAATGCATAATTTGTTCACACGATTTAAAGTAGTTATAGATACATAAGAATTTATTAAAGGGAAAAATTTTTTATGAGATTTAGATTCTAAACGAAGTGATGTATTTATTGATTTTACGATGATGTGTGTTTTTTTATTTTTATGTAAGAAGACAATTTTTTAGTAAAGAAAATGATCTGATCATTAGCTTTCATCTACATTTCTTGTAGAAAATTGGAATTGGTTAGAACTTCTGCAGAGAAAATAAAAATTAAAATACTGTCAAAGAAATTGGATGAAAAATAAATACATTGATTTAATTGATTTCAAATTAATCGTAACAATATACTGGCTACTATAAACTAGAAAATAAAAAACAATATACTATTACAGTTTTATAGTTTGTTTATTTTATAGATAAATATTTTGAAATAGTTCATTAGGGTTTTGAGACTCGTCCGTAACTGTCCTACTTATAATATTGGTCAGAAGTATAACAGTTCGTCATATTTTGCGTTTCCTATATTTGAAGTCTGTAGTATATACATCATGAGTCCGACAATCGAAAAGGAATTTGATCTGCTGCAGGTCGAACGCTCGGTTATTGAGACGCTGGATTTAGCTGTGCGACCGATCACTCGAAAACTCGGCCGTGCACAGACGTTCAGGTCTTTGCCCGACCTGACCAAAATGGAGGCGGTTGCATCAGAGAATAAAAAGAATCTGTCAACCGACGAAAAGGAACCGTCTCTGCTGCAGGTCGATCGCTGTGTCATAGACACTTTAGATTTGGCCGTGCGGCCGATCATATATTTTAAAGTCCGCCGCATGCGCGCGATCAAGTCCTCGCCCGAACTGAGCGTTTATTCGCCGGTCTATGGGATGCAGAATGTTCCACAGGTGCCGGCTGGCGTCAATAGATCAACGCGCAAATCGGTGTGGCAAAGGACCAAACGATATGTGTGGAAGCGTTTGGCAACCGTCGCACGAAACATTTGTTTTTGCGGAGCATCCGTCGATCTGGAGTAATATTAATTGTTCGCAACAGTTGTTGTCGTTATTGTTATCTTTGAATAAACCATTGCATTTAAAACGACCTACTGTAATTATTATTTGTGTAATAATACTTTCCCGACATCGAAATGCCTGCTGCGAGACATTCGTATCGATATGAATAATCTGTCAATATATATATAAATGAATGTTTGTCTGTACGTCATTTATGCAATTCTAAACCGCCGAATAAATTTTGATGAATTTTGGTATAAATGGAATCTTGAAGAAAAACATAGGCTACATTTTGTCGCGAAAATAATTCTTGAAGCGGATAAATATTTGTATATATTGAAAAACTGTGAAAAAACTCTATTATAATCTTTGTTTATTTATAAGATTGCCATTGGTTATACATTGTATTGCTATTATAACAATATAGTAGAAATATAGATTGTATATTTTTTTACAAATACATTTATAAAAAAAAACAAATCTTTGGTACGGGTTACTATTGTGATGTTTTTTATTGTTTTATTTTTTTCAAGTTTCTAATTCTGATTTCACTTATTTTACGCATCTCGCAGGTCATCAATTCAAGTGTATTGTCTAGTGATAATATAGTGCTCGCATATTGTCTGCGATCTGACGCGGTTGGATTGCCTACATAGGTTGCTTAGTTACATGTAAATTACTTGAGGTTAATCATCTTAACTTAATCTTTGACTCGGGCGGGACAGCTAATTATTAATAAAATTCAGTTTCATATTTCATATGTTATATTATAGCATAAGACAATATGTGTATAATATGGTTGTGGTTATAGACATAAAACAGCAATGGAAACAACGTAGCAGGAATAAACCACGTGTGAGCAGTACCAAATAGTAATATAAAATATATTATGTGATATCGTAATGTGTGCCTATATTATTATAAAATATTGAAGTTAATAGAGGTAAACGACATTGGGCTTATAATATAAAACTGCATTTGACATAGCAATAATATATTAATCCGGTGCAATACATTTAAGATTAATATAATATAATATCGTACAATCTAATAGTATAAAATGTAATATTTAAAAAGATTATAAATCATAGCTAAATGGTCTTGTGGAAGATTTTGAGAACATTTGTATATAAAAAAAAAAATAACTCTGTAACAATGTTCGCTGCACCAGACTTGAAAGTCTACGCACGTGATACTTGATTTCTGACTTCTGTATAATAATAATTATACGTCACGCATTAGACGAACAACAATATTTAAAAAATTGCGGAAAAAAACTCATTCGAAAGTCTAAAACCATCTTAGTTTTTTTATTTCCGTACAGCACGCAGAGTGTTCGGCAAACATCGGCGGTCTGCGATAATAATAATAATAATAATAATAATATTATTATTAAAATCTTTTCGAATCGTAAGTTTTCCACCTGCAGTTTGAAGACGTATTTTTCCCAAACGCAATCACCGACCGTTTCGCTCAACAAAAAAACTCAAACCAATAATCAAGCAGTATATAAGTCTTCCTCCGCGGGCCTATCGCGTTTGTATACTTCGTCATTTAATTGTTATTTACTCGGTTCGAATCTCTCGGGCAAACGTGCCGAAACGGGTTTCGACGACGACGAATATTCATTATAAAATATAGTACGAAATCCACCGTCGAGCGGGGAGACGAGGAGTAGACGCGTCAATTATTATTATCGTCGTCGTTAATTCGCGACTCCGGACGATGCGGTGCTAGAAGTGGGTGGAGGCGAGCCGTCGATTATTTAAGCGCAGATTTTTCAAAGTCGAAGTCGTCGTCTTATATACCGTGCTCAAAGTACGCGGGGTCGGTGTACACGAGAACTGCAGTGTTGTGTCGAAAGAGTGATCGGTGTCGCAGTCGTTGATTAATAATAATTCTGGAGAGGCGACGCGACCGGGAGTGTACGAGAGGCGGTGGCGCGTCGGCGAGGCAGGGGAGAGAAAAAAAAAACGTGAAAATTAAAAGGGTTAACGCTATAATGTATACCGTCGGACCCGCCGCCGCCGTTTCTCGCGCTACGTCTCCGAAGTCTTCTGTTTTCGACGTCCGTATACAGGCGCAGACATACGCACGCCCCACCGGTGGAGCGCCACTCGAAACTGTCATAACCTACTGCGCCGGGACCGAATTATATGATACATTTTAATGACGAGTAACGTTTATAAGTGTCTTCGTCGTCGTTGTCGTTATAATTACACACAATACTATAATATAATAATAATCGATAATCGACAGCCGTCGTTTGCATATTGTTATCATATTGTTTTATATTTTATTAAACAAATCGACTAAAACGTTATGAGCACAGGTACCTACGTTACCTTTTGAATAGTGAATGCAAATTGGATTATGCGTGCTATAAGATTTGACTTGAAAACCTGATCGGACTACACCACAACTCGGTGTAAGGTATGTGTGCGGTATAAATTTGATCGTTGCGTGTCGCACGCGTGGTCCCTCGCAGAGTTCACCGTTATCGGTAGATCATAAATTTAATAATTGCACTTTTGTAGTACGATAATACTAAAAATATATGATAAGTACATTGAATACCACAATGAAAACAGCTAGAGAATTTTTTTTTTTTTTAATTTAAGTGTTTATTTTGTGATTTTGATACTTAAATATAAATATTTTTATAGCGTACAAAGTATTATATATGATTTCACTATGCTTAGACTTATTATTCAGTATTGACTAAAATAACTCGCAGTAATCACTTACACATATACTTAGAAATATTAAATGACTTAAATATGAAATCGATATGTGCGCTTTTATCGTTTTACTAGCACTGACGTACCCGGGTGCATGTGAACCATGTTTTTTCGTGAGTAAAAAGTACCCTTATAGGTCGGTGTTACAGCAACGCACTTATATAAATATTTCTCAAGAGCAAATTGGCGTGTTGTGGTGTAAGCATTGATTAACAAGCGCCATTTAATTTTTTAATACACGAGAGTTTTTGAAAACTGAGCTTGAGTGTCTACTGTACATAGTACCTAATCAGTTATCCCTATCCGGTTTAATAATTGGATTTGGGTGTAAGTTAAGTCGAATCGGACCTGAGTGGTGTAAGATTTTGAGTTTTGGCGTTTCATTGATGTAAAATACCCGAATCTCGGGTAGTTAATCGCCAAATAACGCCATCTATTTCCACACCTATTATAGATAGCATGATAATGATATGAAGATGTCATGCAATTATTTATTTGGAGTGTGGACGTATGATATAGAAGCGAGGGTTTAAAAAAACAGTTTACGGATCTTTTACTTATTATAATATTTATTTAGCGCGATGTAATCTGACCTCACCCTTCGGTCGTGTGCGTGCTTTTTGCGAAGACTCGCACCGACACGCACATCGCACCTGCACACGTGCGTGTTGCAGTTTTATCGGCACATCCTCTGCAGCGGATAGGCACCGGTACGTGTACCACCAATATACATATTATTTTACTTATCGTATCGTGTGGTCAACGATAACGAACCGATGTCTAGTGTTAGTCGTATAATGTGCAGTTATGTTTTTAAATATTATTAGTGGTGGTATAAACGGTATATACCCCCCTCCCCTCCCCAACTCGGTTAACCTGCAGCGACCGCAAAACACTCCGACGTCGATCCTTGTCACGAGTCTACATGAAAACCTGCAACTATTGGATTGGGTATGCCCTCGTGATGGTGCGTATTATCGTCGTGTTCGGTTACCTATAGGACATTTAGATCAAGGAAAACAATAATTATTTAATCGTCAACATATTATTATAATATCGAGTCCGCAGTGTATAGTATGTGTTTAGCGGGAAAATAAGTAGGTATAGGCATTGGAAAGGGGCGGACATTAACTTGTTAAAAGTTTGTTTGAGTCAAGTTTAAATGTATTTATTTTTTTCAATTGTTTAGCCTTACTAGTTATTTGATTTTTGAATTAACGTAAGAACCTAACTAGTTTGATTGGCTGTTCAAATAATTAGGTTTTTGAACTAATCCATCAAGTCAAAGTTGAAAATATTCTTAAAACGTTTGGACTTAATGGTTTTAAACATTTATTCCGTACGCACGGTTTTGAAAAAAATCTACTACGTAGGTACTTAAATTATTTCTGTTATGTTTCTTGAAAAAAATATATATATTATATAATATTATAGATAGGCAATAAATATTACACTTTATGTGGTACGCGTATATATAATTAAAAGAGTAAACACATTTTTTAAACAAAGTAAAGTCAATGCTTTTTCACATATTAACTTTAAACTTAACGAGTTAAATTTATTATTCGTTAAATAACTTTTAACTTAACGATCTTACGATCAATTAATATGGCTTGTGTTAATTAACTCCATTAAACTACCATCTTTGGCTAATGTGATAATAACACACTAACTATTTTATTGTACAAGTTTCGGTTTTCGTGTCTTCTACAACAACTTTAATAAAACTACGATGTACCGATCTGGAATACTCCGAGAAACGATTAATTTTAATTGTTTACGTTTGTCCGGATTTGTTTGTACCGACTACCGTTTTCACATATTTCGGTTTTCGGTAAACTGATACCTGCGTTTGTCAACACGAACAATTAATGTTTCTTGTACCTCATTAAAAAAAAAAAAAAACCCCGATCATAAATTAAACGCGTAAGGCTATATATTATAATTTACAATATAATATTGTATAGTTGCCTCCATAGTATTATAATATTATGGTTATAACTCATGGTATATTACTTTACATGCATAGTGTATTATCGTATACGGTCGCGATCGTTAATGGACGATTCCGTCTAAACATATCATCGATATTCGAGGTGCACCGATTTATATACAGAATGATTCACCGAGCATGCTAACCCCCATTTTTCATTTAATAATGAATGTATTCAAATTCTGATTTTTGGAATTTTTAAATAAACGTTTAAACCTATATTTTTAAATTCTAGAGGTGTTGTATTACTTATGCTGCGGTGTTCTGCGGCGATACAAATTTTTGTTTTTCAAATAAGAGCCTCCCCCGTTTACTGTAAATCATTTAGTGGAAAATTTTGATGTTCGAAATTCGGACAAGTAATTTTTCAGTTATTAAAATGATTATCTTAAGCATAATATAGTTTTTAAAAATGGTTTTTCAAAAACATAAGCTTTATTATGTAATGTCAGATATTTAGTATTTATAATACTTGGTCGGTTTTTACAAATTATAAATATTGATAGATTAATATGAACTAATATCATTTTCAAATTCGCGAACTCTCATAATATTCTAAACCCATACCATTATCTCAGTACACAAAGTTGAATAACTCAAAAACTATTCATCATAATTTTGATTTTGATACGTATAAACGATCAGAAAAATTATCCGTCGAATAATTAACAATAGAAAAGATGGGGTGTTGTCATTTGAAAACAGACATTTGTATCTCCACGGGACATTCCTTAAGTGCGATACAATACATTTCAAGAACTGGAAATTATAGCCCTTCAAGTCTTTAAAAAATTTCAAAAATCAAATTTTGAATAACTGCATTATTGGAAAAAAAAAAGGGGGCGAGCACGCTTGGCGAATCACTCCGCATTATATACGTCGCTACCTTCCCCTCTGAACGCGGGGGCGATCGACAATTATTATTTCTCACGATTTCGTACGATACGCAATAATATAGTAGTCGTATCGTAAACACGAAATAATTTACGTTCTAACATATTATTATTATTACAATGTAGACGATCGGGTTGTAATACGTTTGGTACCGAACCCTTTACGATCAAACGCGCATATTATTAAACACATCATATTACGATGATAATCGTGCGCGCGTACCGCAACAGCTCGTTTAACGCAAACGTAATGCAATTTCGAATAAGAGTTAAACGAGCTTTTCCTACACACATACACACACATACACACACACACACACATATATATATGCGAGTTTAAACGAGACGCGTTTAATTATTGTAAGTTCGTGCTGCTGCTGCAGTTACTCACTTTTCGGCGGAGGAACGTGTTACACATTATAACACACGAAGTTTGACGCACGAATAATGAGCTTTCTTCTTCTACGGTGTATCCTTAGTATATTACAAACAGTAGGCACCTAGCTAATTGAAAATTTCTGTGAAAATCGCGTGTGGCTGCTAAATTATTGTGTAGAATATTGAGGGAGGGCACCTTCGACGTCCACTCTGAAAACAGCAAAATGATGGACGTATTGCGATGTTTTTAGTTTTAAGTGATAATATTATGTAGATGACTTTTCAACAAATATAATATAATTGTTTTTGCATTTTTGCAGTGTATTAAATATCTATATTATATGACCAACGATTGTAATTATATCTAATTAACCCTGTATGATAATTACTTCATTACGCAATGACATACTATAAGATAGAAAATTTTGTAATATACAAATAAACATAAAAATATGCATGCAAAATTGCAAATATGACTTCTAAAATATTATTTCTTATGCGTAGACTACGTTTTGGGTGGTACGTACATTAAAAAATTGGTTAACAATTGTCACTTTTGTAAAGAAAAAGCGATAAAATGAAATCATTTTTTCGAAATTTTTTCACTTTACCAGTTTAAACGTTGGAAATATAATAAGTCTAAATTCATATGTTGTGTATTGTTGTGTGTTAAACTAAGTAATATAGAAAATCATCGATTTCAATCCTCTCAATTAACTAGGTGGTTGTAATATTGTCCGCGGATGAAAACTGCATATCATTTTTAGAGGTAAACGGGCCCCAAATATTACATCGACATCACGTGCGTCGCGTTCAGTGCACATATGAACCTGCAAACTAAATACGAGTAACTACCTATTAAATCAAATAAAAGTACCGTACTTCCGTACTAATATTGTGTTACCGTGTTTAATATTATTGTGTACGTGTATTGTGCTCGTTGTGATAACAAATAATAAGATAATTAATAGGTTTATTGCCATAATGATATATATTATGGTAAAGTACCATAATAATAATAATAATAATAATAATAGGTACGCTTTTACCGCTGTGACGTGTCGTGTCGATTTCGTCGGTCAACCGAATACCTTCCGATCGCTCGCGTCGACGCCTCTCCCGACGCAGCGGCCTTATATTCTATTATACCTACCATGCATGTACGTACAAACCGAAATAAAAACAATTTGGTTTTCAATCGATAACGGGGGTGAAGAGGCGGTATTATCCCACGATGGAAAACGCAGTCACAACCGGAACACACACGCTGGGCACCTGGGATTTAAATCAAAAGGCAGGAAATCATATAATAATAATATAACGTGTTACGTTATTATATTACATGTATGATATACGATCGCCACCGACGAGTGTGAGAGTTAGATCGAGTGAGGTAGGTGGGGGAGGGTGGGAGTGATAGAGTGACGCCCCGCAAACAATAATGATCTCCAATACAATATAAGTAATATGTGTATGTGGTAGCAGTCGTTGTAGGTAAACCATAATATACATAATACGCACACACACACACACACACACGAGTGCATGCAAATAGGAAACGCATAGGACCTATGTAGAAAAAATACGTTTAGAATAATAAATAATAACAGTAATAATGCCCCCCCCCCCTTGGCCAGCGGGTTAATTAATAATATGCTGTTTAATGATCGTCGTCGTCATAGTCGTCACACCGTGTCACACGACTGCAGTCGATGTTGCCGTTTTATTATTATCGTTATTATAATATTATTATTATATATGGATGACGCCCAGAGGACTATTGTCTGTGCGTGTAATAATACGCGATGAACTCGGGGCCGGTCACAGCGAGGTAGATAAAAAAATATATACGAACCGAACACCTGGTTTAAATTGGTTTCCTCGCGTCCCGTACGACGATGATGATGTATGTTTACAATATACATATTATATTTGGGTGCCTATGGTCGTCGGAGGGGTTACCGATGCGTTGTAATAATATATAAAGAGGGCTGTGCTCTAGGCTACCTGTCGCGAAGTTTTGTCGTTTCCAAAATCACTTGTCCGCCTCTCGACGGACAGGTTCAAGGACTTCACATCACGCACGTCAGTCGTACGCACATTATAACACTGTGTAATGATGTTTTGTGTACATGCGTCTCGTAATAATAATAATAGTACGATAGTATAAATGTAAAATTAATATCACACTCGCATTGAGAATTGGACTAATATCGTAACACCCGTCGCTATATATAACCCGACAAATCCCTCGCCGTACGCATAAAATATACGACGTGTATCATACGATTCGAGTGTCTTATATGATAGTACAATATTAATAAGTTTTTAACCTAACCTTACCTAGGTGTATGTCGTTTACCAATTAAAAAGCGACCACCGAGGATTCGGTGACCTCAACGACCGGTGAGTTTATTTTTGACGATGTCGCTCTAGCACTCTCTGTCATATTATGAATCAGCCACACTTCAACGCCGTCGGCGGCAGTTGGTCTCCGTTTGCATTCGAGGTGTACGGTAACATAACATTACAATTATTATTTTACATTGTACGTTAGACGACAACAATGAATAATGATTCTTATGAATTTCTGTCAATTATGCATGTCCGGCGCCGGATAGGGGAGTTGTAGTTAACGGGCACCGAAAAGAGTTTCCGATCCCACTGGGAAATAAAACACCAAATCCCACAATATGTAACACATCGATATTATATATTTTCACAACCTATATACGATAAGCGTACTGTTTTTTTCCATTGAAATCGTGTGCAAATCGGTTGAAAAATTCAAATCCGTATACGCGTATTTTATTATATTGTTATTATTATATACTAATATTGCGGTAAGTGACTCTCGATTTAATATCGTGATATTGTTCGACGCCAGACGATATTGCTGTAAGTTGAAAAACACATACCTTGTTTGAAAGAAAAAAAACTAGGAAGAGTCGGTTGGGAACCGAACTGCACGTGTTTGTCCCTTTATTTTTAAAATATTTTATTTCACCGGAGAGGGACAATTTTATTTTATTTTCATCCCTCCCGCGAGTACAATATAATGGAGTGCCTATAATATAACCGCGGTCAATTTGTGTACCGAACTGTGTTGCTGCAGGGATTTCCGAATTCGTCGACCGTTGTATGATTGTTTATAAATATATATATATACGTGTATATTGGCCCGCCGTATATATAATATTGAAATCCAAAGTTCGGTCCGCACGGACAAAGGGTTAAATGAAACGAAAATCACGCCGCAGGGTCGTTATCCGCAAAAGCGCGCGTTTGTTTGCAAAATATATACCTCACCCCGTCAAAAACCGCCCCCCCTCCCCGAACTCCCGAGCAATCAAGTCGGATCACGAAGTTCGTTTACGGTTTAATAGCAGCGGCGCTACGTAGTACACTTTACAGTGATATTAATATTACGTCAAATACAATATTATATGTATATACATGTAGGTAGGTCAAGTACGTACAATTTAACGACGTGCATTGTATTTTCGTGTCGTTGATTGGCCGTGGTTCGACGAATCGCTCAATTAAAAGTGCGAAAACGGGTAGAATTATGCAAAGCGTACAGTCCATATTATAATTTATGTAGTTAATTGTTGCGTATAATATTTTTGCCATTATCGATGGCTGTCGGAAACGACACACATTGTATTTCTGCGAATTCGTTAGGTGTTTAATTAATATTGTTTTTGTTTTCTGTCGATCTCCGACTCGCGGGGTCGTGTACGTTTTACTGAGTGCAAATCTGCAGCCTAAACATTACGCCACCGACTCCATCGCGTTATAATATTATTATAATATTATCGCGGTGCACACTCTGCGGAGAATTGGCCGCTCGAATAATAATAATTATGTCGACCCGACAAAAGTGCGTCGTTTCGCGATTGTGCAGACGCACGTCTTATAATAATATAATAATGCGTATCGTAATTCGTACCTTATATGTAGGTGTAGGTATACAAACCGCACATGGTAAATGATATAACGATATACCGTCACAGACGTCGGACAACCGATACTTTATGAGCGAAGACCTCGCGGCAGTGGCTGCAGTATAACATATAATATATAATACCTACTTATTGTTATTATATTTAAGCGCGGTCGAGGATGACGACTCGTACGGTACGTTTTACACTTGCCCTTTGGTGGCGGCAAAGAATACTCTTTGTGTGTGTGACTTTGTACAAAATCGATCGTTTACCTCGGGTTTAAATCCGTGCAAGTGTACAACGGTGAAAAAGTGACCCTTGTATATTTTTTCTTCCTCCTCGACACAACCTCGCCCTCTCCCCCACTCCTCCCACATACCACCCTCTCGCCCGCCGCCCGGACCTGGCCCGGTATAATGTCGTCTAGAAATCCTCGATGAAATCCCGGGTCAAGAGCTTAACGAGGAACTAGTGTACGCACGTACAACTCCGGGTGGCGAAAATCCTCCGATTTCAGATGCCTGTCAAGAGACCCAAAGGATATTGTGTTACTCGGACGGCCCGTGTAATTTTATACCGCCGCCGCGCCGGGGGCGAGTCGAAAAGTTTTTTTTTCCTCCCGGCCGCCGAGTTTATTTAATGGCAATACGCGTTTTGGAGAAAACCAAATGCTAAAGTGTAATTGATCTATACGGCGGCGCATATGCGTGTATACGCGGACAGCAGGCTATGTCCTGCGCACGAGTCCTGCAGCATCATCCCTCTCTCTCTCGCTCTATATATATATATATATATATATATATATATATATGTGTGTATTATATTGTCCGGCAGAGACTCCTCTCGAAAAGCGACGACGGTCGTCTGCAGTCGACACGATATCTGAACAATTACACTACTCCCGATGGCATTTCAAGTCTCGTCGCGGGGTAACGCGCTGCACCACCGCCAGTCAAATAATATACGATTATCTATTATTATTCTTTCGTATGTGCAGACGTAAGATGTACATAGACGATCCGATGATACACACTCAAAGGTAGGTATCGGCATCGCATGTTGTACACGTACGTACGTCGAATTCTTTTCTGTTTCACCCGTCATATGATGCATACGGGTGCACCGCATATTATTGTTTGTATTTCATGTACCGTTTCACAAGAACCTGAGCGACTCGACAGTCGTGTTATGTTGTATACATAATATTGTGTGCTGGCACCCTAGCACAGTCGCGATATTCGTCGAGATGTAATACGATCGCTGAATGCGCCTTTGAATGATGAATCGTTCCAATGAAAATATTATATAGATACAGCCAACTGCCAGCACAAAAGTCGTACGATTATTATTATTATTATCATCATACACGTACAACAATAGTATTTGAAACTATTATATCATCATGCCATACCTACCTATATAATAATATACTATATCGGAATGAAACGGGATCTATCGGACGCGTTGTAAATAGGGGAGAGACTTGATACGACGCACGAACACTGCTCGCTCGTAAACATAATAATATAATAATGATATAATTTTTTTTTTTTTTTTGTTCTTTATATGATAAAATAAAATCTATATACGCGCTCTCTTTGTTGCGTTACGCACACCGATGAAATACCTACGACGTGCTCGTGTTTGAATAACTAAACATAATTTATTATAATATATACACATACTCTGCTTGCTTACTGTTATACTAACTAAGATAACTGAAATTCAAACCCATTGCCGTGCCCGGAATATCTAGTTGTAATACAATAAATTTCTTTACTCTAGCTTCAAAATTCGTGCAACTCAAGCATAGCACTTAATTATTCTAATCACCTAAGTATATTATATAGCATCATTAGTTCTCGTCCTTACCACCTCGAACGTGGGTCCAAAGAACACCCTAAAACCGTTGAATCCAAAAACAGCACACTCGTTTAAGGTATTTAAAAACCGAAAATTTTATAATTTCTCAAAACTTTATATATTTTTAAATGTAAAATTTAATGTTTACTTATTTATTTAAACAAAAAAAAATTGCCATTAGCTAAGTATTAGTTGTTTGATGTACCTATTCATTTCAATGATTACATTAGAATTATATATTTTTTACATGTTATGATTACGATATTTCATCTTATTCGTAAACATAAGTAATTTTTTTCATTTTGGGTGTTAAGAATATTACAATTCAAAACGAAATTCGGTGATTTTAATAAACTTTTTGGTAAACTTTGTAAAAGTTTTTGATAATCGGAATACATCTGCAGGCATGCAGAACAAAAATACTGTGTGATATTTTGCTAGGTATACGATGGGCCGATAAAGTGTGCGATTTTCGTCCGTCGACATTTTTGGTGTCTAAATCATAAGTGTGCAACCTCATTCAGAGCTAACTCGCAGCCGACTCGACCGTATCACATCATTGTTATTTTAAGCGTTTTTGCTCGATGCACGTGTATTATAACAACGTAAGTAAGTAAGTAAGTAAAATATTAATCATCTAATAATACCATGAGCGAGTGGTGTGACATTTATTTATGTGACAGAGCTGCGCGGCAGAGGCTGCGGTCATGACAAGTCGAAAACGCGTATTTTTATAAACACATTATTTTTTTTACGCTGATTGCGTTGTTTTATTTACGATATATAAGTATAATATATTATACGCTTGTTTAGACGTGTGTTGTCGTATACTATACCAATCGTCCGGCGACGGTTTCCCGCGGAGAAGACCAGCCCAATAAAAAAAATTAAATAGGAAACACATTGTTATATAGTTACTTATGTACTTTGAATAATAAAATATTATTTTATATTGTAGCGTGTAAATCGAATTTTTAATGTCCGGCGTGGTGGGGACTGGGGAGAGTATCCAGTTACAGACAAAGCGTCATTTACCGAACCCTCTAGAAATATGCAGAAAACTCATCGAGCAGTAGAATCTTAAAGGTCAGTAGAGAAATTTATCAAATGGAGTCTAGGTAATAATAACTGTAATGCTATTTTATTGTTATGGTATAGTGTCCAGAAGATTTTAATTCAGTTCGAGATGACGAAACATTTTTAAATTTAACCCTTTTTGATTTTGAAATGCACTTGTATTGTGCCGTCCAGTCGTGTCACCGCGTATACTATCTGCAGCTGCTGTTGAACCGTTTAAACGTGCGACGACCAACCGAATTGCACATTTTCACCTGGGGGATTGTAAATGATGCACAAACGATAAGCTCCGCCCCCCCCCCCCCCCCCCCCCCCCCCCCAAAAAAAAAAAAATCTGGTCGAAAGCATACCGCAAGAAATGCCTCTAAGGTTATGAAGACGCTGCGGGATACCACTCACGGTGCACCCCGCGTGACGGTTAACGAATCTTCTTCGCTGCACTCGTTTTTCGATAAGTAATTAATATTGTTTAGTCGGGTGTTAAACGGGCCGCGAGCCCGCAGGGCGCGATCCGCGGCTGCAGCCATCAGTTGCACGCCAACAGGCCCCCCGGCCGCCGACCGGAAACATTTCCTCGTCGTACGTACGACGAACTATCCAATACATACGACGACGACGACGAAGAGCACACAATACGCACGGGCATTATAAAACTATTATTATTATTTTTTTCCCCATGCATTAATTGCTTGTTGTACATATCCTTATTGTGCCCTTGGACATTGATTTGTATATTTCTTATTAAAAAAAAAAAACTTATCATTAATGTATAGCGTGATAACTCCAGCTAGATCCATCAGCGAAGGTATAATAATACAAAATAATGGTATTCAAACAGTTCAATTCAAGTAAAACATAGGCACACGCACAGACATATTTTAAACATTTTCGATATCGATAAATCAGCATTCAAAGAAAATAAAGATTCAACAATATTCAGCGACTTGACATGACGGACGGACCTCCTCGCGTAAAATGCCATAAGACATTATTACATGTATAAAATTACCGATTTCAAATTTAATAAATAACAATAAAGTGTTTAAAAATTCCAAAAAATCAAAACTTGAATGAGTTCATTGAAATGGGTGAAAATATGTCAATTTATAGATATATTATAATAGAATAATAGATTAATGTAGTAGAAAGGGAGATTGCAAATAATAATAGAACGCTACGCACGATAATACCGTGTTTCCTGTCTGGTTTTTTTCAGACCTATGATGCGTATATGATATTATGTGTTAGCATGTAAAGGTAATAACTAATGAGTAATAACATATTATAGGTAAAGTATACATCATAGTTCAAAATTTCTAGAAAAAAGTGTATGGATCTTTTTTTTTTCCTAAAATATCGGGAAATGTTGGATCGATAGTAAAAAATTAGGTAGGTAGGTATAACCTACTTTTTTGAAAATACGTCAATATAATATATTATCTACAAGTATGAACTAAATATTTAAAAATAAATATATACTTTCAATATTTTTAGAACAAATATCCGTATTTGTATAGAATCCTTTTTTTTTCAAATTTGTCCGTTTTCTTGCTAAAAACGATAAAGTAAGTAATCATAATTCGACATTGTCAGCTTAAGTTCTGATGCTTAAACAATTTTAAGTTAGTCCGAACTTCGTAGGTCTTAATATTATAACGTTTCATTTATTACCAAAAATTAATTTTTTTAATTTTCTGAAATGAATATCATTTAAACATCTCAAACAATTCGTCTATGTTTAATTAAAAAGTAAAACAGTTTTATCCAAAACGGTTTCGGATTTTTTTGATTTTTTAATTTTCATACATTTTGATCCTTAGGCGCTCGAGAACTAAATGGACACACGAATCTCCGGACCCATAGACGTTATAATATTATTATAATATATTGTTATGCGCCGCAGTTTACGCGCGCAAACGTCGGAAAACGGTTTTCTTTTTAATCCGTTTTAACCTCGTTAAGAGCGAGACGCGATATCATTATCGTCGGAGTAAAAATTATTAAGTACGACTCGGTTGATTTATAATGTTTCGCGAAACGGAAAAGAAAACCTACGGCGGCGGGCGGTGTAGCGGCGTCGGAGGCACCTCCCGTTACCCGCGGCATAAACCCACAACCGTTGTTTTTCACTCGACGACAAACACGCACAGCGAAGCTCCGCCACGATAACGGCCGTCGACATTTCCGCGTTGTTATTATTATTATTATTATGTCGACGACGACGACGACGCCGATTAGCAGCGGACTTAAAACCGCTGAGTAATTAATCAGCGAGGTCCGCCGCCGGAGATTTCGTCGAGGAGTATAATTTATGCAGTCGGTGTGGCGGCGGTGGCGACGACGACGCGACGGTGGTGGCTCTTGTGGCTTTCATTAGCAGCACACGACTTTATATTATTATACGTACTATACCGCACGAGAGCGGATCGCCACCGAACAGTAAATCAAATTAATGGGCCGCGCGCGTATCAACACCTCTCGACCGCACTTGTTTTTTTTTTTTTTTTTTTCGTTATATTCACAGTGCATAAATTAAACAGTTTCCGAGCAGAGAATGGCAGCGGAAAAAATGCAACGCTTCTTCCCGTCTAAATACGTTATTATTATATTAAAATAATACGGTCTCGTATCGCGCCGCCCCGTTGGACGGTGGGTTTTTTTCCGCCCAAAAGTCGAATGATTTATAGGGAATAGTATTATATCGTGATGCGCTAGGCGACGAACGACGACCAACGTGTAATATCGAGTACCTATACTAGACTTTTCGTTTTCCGTGTAACATCGCGACGTTTTGTTGTCTGTCTACTTTGCACCCTTCGCTTTTCGATTGTGTGACGAAAAACACGTTATTATGTCTACGTTACATGCATAGGCACTTGACTTTATGTGCACACGTGATATTATGATGAGCGACGTACTTACTTACCCGCTTACAACTTTCATTTATTTATTTTTTTCTTACTTTTATAGTTTTATTTTATACACGGTGATTCGCCAAGCATGTTTACTCCCATTTTACTTTTAATAATACATTTATTCAAATTGTGATCAATATCTATATATTTTAAAATTGAGATTTTTTTGTACTATTAAATTCTGTTTGCCAAATAATAACTTCGTCCTCCTCCATTTTAACGTACGCTTTATTTAAGTGGATAAATTTTTTGAAAACGTTGATGTGTGTTAATTCAATGTTGAATCGAATAGTTACTTAACTATTAAAATGTATATTCTAAGAACAATAATCCTTATGAATAGTTTTCAAAAATATAAAATAGATTTAGTATTAAATAAAGTGTATCTTATACTTGGACAATGTTTACAAATTATAAATTGTGATGGGTTTATATTAATTATAATAATTTTCAAATCACCATAGCCGTAATATATACCAAACCTATTATCCTTAATATACAAAGATTAATAATTCAAAAGCTACATGTTTGAATTTTGATTTTGATACGTCAATATTTTCGAAAAATTATTTGCTAACTAATTTACAGTAGAAAAAGGGTTTATCATTTGAAAAACCGAAGGTTGTATTCCATTCTCCACAAAACACTCCTAAGTAGTAAAAAATATCTCGAGAATTTGAAACTATGATCTCCAAGTGTACCCATTAAAAATTTTAAAAGTCAGATAATATTGAATACCTAACTACATTGTTAAAGAAAAGGGTAGTGAGGATACTTGGTGAATTATAATTCTGTATAAATATATTGTATAAAATTAGAAATTTTATGTTGTTGTTGCTTACATTGTTCAAAATGGATATTATATTATTGTGATTTTAAAAAAAAACGTAAATTTGAATATAAATATGTTTACATTGCGTTATACCCTTTACCGGCTGTATTTTTACAATGCATATTAGTATATTAGTAATGAGTTCGATTCATTCTTATTATTTTGTCGGATATTATTACTATTTCAATTAATGTTAATTGAATTTTACATGTAGGTACTTGCAGCTTTTGAACGTATAATTTCATAAAATTGAATTTTAATTGAAAAAGTATTTGTAGGTACCTACTATTAATTTTTGTCTAAACGTCTAAAAAACGATACATTCGAACATTTTGGTGAATTAATTTTTTTCGTGCGTAAAAACGAGTATTTACGTTTTTATGATTAAAATATACACCTTGCATATATTATATATTATAATATAGTGAACATTTATATACTGTACACTGCACGTCTGAGAATATTAACTTCTTTAAATCCCATCGTGACGACGTTGAGGGGGAGGACGATACGTTTTAAGTATTATAACGTATACCTTTGTAATTCCGGTGCTCAGTAAACCGAAAAGAACGAAATAAGCTAATATACACATCATACACGTCATATTGTTACTACAACACAGCATACGTTTATAATAATCAAATCGAAAGTAAATGCGAGTACAGATATCGATGGAATACGTATTTACTTTTTAGTACTTAAAATTTGCGTTCAACAATTTAATTTTTCGAGCATAGGTACCTTTAATGTTTTTGTTCGATAGTAACAAATTTGTGAATTTAATATTGTATACGATGATGGCTATACTGTATGTAAATAATAAAATAATTTATGTCATTCGTGTACAGCATTGATGATGCCGTTTTATAAATTGTATTCATAAATTCAAGAATATATTATGAATTATATTATAGGTATCAAGAGTATCAACATTTTACTCGTTAACCTATCAGTTTCGGACATTTCTGAAAGTTTGTTCTTATAAATTTCTCAAAGATTTGGTATTGAAAGGGGATGGGTACGACGACTGTTTAAATAACGGACAGATGACTTCGCATTGGGTGAAATTTGGCACAGCTGCAGTTGATTTAAAAAGTAAATAAACATAATTTTTTCAAATCGTTGCGGGCACAACGGTGGTCGACCGAACGAGTTTCATCTACACACCACAATAATAATAATAATAATATTATACCTACGCACTGAGTACAGGTTTTCCTGCATGTGTTTGTTCTTGAAAATTAATATTTACCATCACTTGAGTTGTTATTATGCTTAGTTATTTTTATGTTATCAATTAGAGCGTGTGTTTTACCATCGATAAATTTACGGGGAATGAACTCGCGTGCAGTGTGTGGAAGACGAATAAAAATTGTTTATCATACGAATCATAATATATTATATAACATCGCAAACGTCGCGCGTGACAATTATTATTATTGGCCAACGAGCCAAAATTATCCATTTTTTTTTTTTGTGAGGCAATTATTTTTTTTTTCACGATTGTAAGCTATTTATATAACGACAGAAACCAATTACTGTTTGTTCGCACGTGGACGTTAAACTCGGGTTTAGCATGCGAACGAAAATAAAGGTTCTGAAACGCGGTAAGTATACTTACCTTACCTATAGGTACTTTTAAAAATCGAGATTTTTGAACTCTCAAATTATATACACGTCTGTTAACAGTTAGTGTACCTGTAAGAAAATCCGACGTTCGCGAAAATGACGATTTCGGTTCTGAAAAAAAAAACTCCAAATTTTCGTTTTAAATGGATTCGCCGTTTAACTAGACATCTATATTAAAGGTACCTTCACACATTACACTATACTGTGTAACTCATAATTAAACACGTTGTGTCGTAATCTCAGTGGTTTATTTGGTTGAATGCTGATCGTTATCTTTATAAATCCTGTATATACAAGTTACCGTCGTGTTATCGTAAAGTTGATAAATATTCAACTTATATCGACGTGGGTTTACAGAAGTGTCAAATGGTTATTAATCATACTAATGATAAAATATTTCAAATATAAAAGGTTACGCCGGCTGACCTCTCACCAGGTTCTAAATGAGTTTTTCAAGACAATGTAATCAAATAAACAGCTCAACAAATTATGGACGACATGTTATTATAATATATGGTTGAAAAGTGGGTTTCCGCTCGACCGTTCACCGCAAATATCTTCCTGTCCCGTGACAGGACGGTTAGCGCTTTATTTTTCTGGTGTACCGACATGTTTAGCCGTGTTCACCGCACGGTATACCATGTTACCATGAAGTTGGATCTAGTTCAACTATCTCAAGCCTACTTTACAGATAAATAGCATAGTTGTGCAGCTCAGCTAATTTTCAAGACGTGCTCGTATAAAATAAACGTCCACGTACATACGTGAGCGGTCTTTTGGAAACCCAACTTAAAGGTACCTTTACCGCACCTATAGTAATAAACTGCTACACGTTTGTTGGTAGGTCACGTTTGTTATGGATCATCCGACGCAAAGTATTAGTTTTTGTTTCATTTTCATTCAAGACACGATTTAATCGGACACGTGTTTACGCCTAAATATGGTTTCGAGATCCGAACTACAGCTTCTAAAAAACAGCCGTTCGTGAAAACGAAACCGTACAAAACATTAAATGCATCGCGATGACGGGTATATAGGTAGGTATTTACTGCATAAGTACAATCATTGTCATAGAACAACGTTCATTCGAGATTCACGCCAATTACCGGGTATCCGGTAGGTCGGTTTAATTACCTCCGGGTGTCAGACCGGTGCTGTTAACGATAAATTATACTGTTCCTATACAAGTCGACGAGCTGGTTAGATTAGTAGTAGATCTACTCTGTTGCTGCGACGTGTGTGTGTGTGTGTGTGTATAATATTTTATTTTTAATACGAACAAACACAATAAAACCAAACGTCTATTTCGTCGCGGTGTTTTGTTTATTTTTTTCCCGTCCGTTACCCCGTTCAGGGTGATCGACCACAATAATAATAATAATAATAACGAAATCGTTGTTTAAATACAGATCGATTTTCACCGGTATATCGCGGCGGGACTGCAGATGAATAATGCGCTCGGGCGGGTACACAATAAAGCTACTATTATTATACAATATGAATACGGACGGGGAGGTTTAACAACATCGAATAATAAAAATAATAATTATCGCACCTGAGATAGGTAATAAAATTATTACAATGTTTTTACTGCACTGCAGTGACTGCTGCAATCGCGACGGCGACACGTCACACGGTCCGACAATCCGGCGGGTGATTAGCGGAAACCATAACGCGACGCGACCCCATTTCGGTCACGTCCGACAATAAAAAAATAAATACATCGTAACGCGACGATGTAATAATAACAATAATATTACGATGTTTCGATATTGTTTTATTATTATTACCTATACGGTAGTTATTACTGACACGGTGATCGAACACAAGACCGGTGGTGGCAACACTCGGCCGCCCTCGCACCACCTGTATGCCCGTCCGAATTTTATTATCATTGTCGCGTCGTCGTGTGCAGTGTCCGTCCGATCGATCGTATTAGGTCGTCGCGGACGGCAAAGTTGCCGGAAACCGAACGCGAGTCTATTGTCGGAGGGAGTTGAAAAAAAAAATCCATCTGCAGAACAAAAATCAATAGGACGCCGCTGCGTCGTGTTTTTTATAGGGAGCTATGTCATAATTTTATCTGTCCGGTCGTTCCAGCGGTTAAGGGATAAAGTTATTTTGACATGCTACAATATTATTTAAATAATCTTAATATAATGAAGGTTTTATATTATTAACTCTCTTAATACTTTCTTGCAGTCGTCGTTTCCCGAGAGACGGACTCGACTACAACAAGTGCGACAGAAAGTCTAGTAATGAGAGATGAACAAATTTTGGTACCGCCAAAAGTTAAGAGCTCAAAGGCCTATATTTTGTCTATGTAGTGTCTCCAGCGTACAGACAACCAGGTGAATGGATTAGAACTAGGATGTTGAAATAAATAATCGTTAACTGAATAAATGTTCAATGTGTTTTTATTTAAATGTGACGTACAATTTAAACTGGTGAAATAAATAGAGTTAGAAGTCTCTAATAGGCCCTCGAAATATTTTGATTTCGTAAATATACCAATTCCAAATAATTAAACTAGTCGAAATTATTTTAAGTCCATTTAGTTCAGAAAATAAACCGGCGTGAAAGTGCTTGTTGAAGCTCAGGAATATCGCGTCTGAATTAGAGCTGTTTCTGACTCCCTTATATATGGGTTACTCTTATCTGATACGTCTCTTTGGCAAGAGTCGCTGCGCTTTCACGCGTTGCACGTGTAAATGATCGAACGGACGCGGTTAACCCGTATATATATTATCACAATTCCTAGTATTCTATATCATATTATTTTATAATATAACATAATATGATTTAATATCGTATAGTATAATATAATATTGCAACAATTCAGTTTAATCGCTCCAAGATAATTATGTACTTTTTCTTAACTCCTGTCAATCTGTGTCTCATACTTTCTCATACCTCAATTTATCTACTATATTTTTCTTAAAAGTGCTGGTCATTCGAGGTTACTTTTTGTTGTTGATGCTTGATATATATATATATATATATAATACTGTGTCAAAAGCATGTGACTTCGCCTTACTCTAGTGGTCCATTCAAAGTCAATAATAGCAAAATAGGATATGTATCGCCAGGTACATCTTTAATTTAAACCAGCACTGGTCGTCTATCAATACGACCGTTAATACGTACAAAATCTTAAGTCCAATCCAACCCGTCTTCGTTATTCTCCGTTTTACCAGACGTACGATATACCAAGTTCAGCAGTTCCAATTTTGTGTATAGAAAGCTTTAATAATAGCACGAACTGATCGACCTTATCACGTTGACTGTCACGTGACTGCCAGCGGTCACATGACTATTTTTCCTACAGGGACACGTTATGTCTTCGATATAATTCATTTTGTACAAATGTATTTTTATAATTTATTATGTAATAACATCTGATACATTTTTAATCATATCTTTAAGGCAACTTTAATATAATATCATTCGACGCGAAAATATGTTCTCTTCAAATCCATCGTCAACAAATATTCATCATTATTATTCGAACGCCACGGGAAATCTTACATTAGTAAATAATTAAATAAATGTGTTTATGAACCGCGACCATATAACGTATAGATAATATTATTATAACAATATTGGATCGCCAGCGTCCGTAAAAATACTTCAAATCTTGATACTGTGCGGAATCAGGCGGTCGCATGGCAGTCAGCGTGTTAAAACTAAAGAAACTATAGTATGTTTTTACGATATTTAATTATATACTATAATGTATATATAATATGGGGTAAGACACGCGCCGCAGTGCACTTCACGTGGCATTATGCGTAGAAACCTTAAACCCTCCGAACGTAATGAGCCCTGACACTATATCGTTCTACCGTGTTGGTGTCGTGTTTTACGCCTCTATTACAATGTATAATATTATTATGTTATTATATATTCTTATCGACAAGAAACGGTTTTTTAAACGACGATGCGCCACCCTACACGACGTGGACGCGATTTTTTCACGGTTCGAGAAATTTTCATATAGCGTGTCGTACGAGCAGGGCTTGTAATCGAATTGAATATTAGTTTTTTTTCTTATTTCGATTTTTAAATGATTATATATTAGTTTTATGAATTTATGGTTTTTATTTTTTTGCAAACGTCGATTTAATTTTTTTCCGATTCGTAATATTAGAATGATATTTTTCAGTTTATTCGTCTTAAAGTGTAAATGCTACATTTTTAAAATCTTAATTTTAATTTCTACCTATATGCAGGATCTCGTTCGCGCGTTCGAAAAGCGTCATTACGCGCGTCTGTGACAACCTTTGAGTTGCCTACCATTTTATGATCGATATTTTGAAGACTTGTTAGCTACAGTATGTATTATTGTTGAATTTAAAATGTTAGTAAAATAACAATCTTTATTTATATTTGTATATTCGACGATATTTAAAACCGATTTTGAAATCAAACACTGCGCGCATACAAATATTAAAATGACAATGCATATAACATCACCATCATCGATATGGCTGTTGATTTTTTTATCTCTTCCGGACTCGTCATCTGGTCCTTTGCGTGCGCGTCGGCAAAAGACCAAAGGGTTCGTCCGTGGAAAAAAGGCGACGTCGTTCCACACACTCGCTTTTCCGGTTTTCACGCGATCGTTTCGCCGAGCAAACAAAGGCGACTTGCGACTTAATGAAATCCGGTCATTCGGCGTTTGAAATTCGATACTACCGAACGGGCTCGAAATAACAACAATAATAATCGCTCGGGGGGAGGTCGTGTCCGACGACAATGTTTGCGTCGAAAAGAGGGGAAATCAAAGAAACACTGTCAAAACCTGCGAAAAACGACCTTATTCGTGTTTCTGTATATGTTGCGCGCGTATTATGATGTTGTGTGAGGTTTTTTCCGCTTTATTTGCTGTGTTTTTTTTTCTTGCAAGCAGGCAGGAAATTGCACGACTTTTGGGGCGCGTTGAAACGAAATGAAAAAATGAAAGCAAGCGGAGTTTTGTACGCGCGTGTTTAACTCGCTTGTATTTTTATTATATCTCAATCGTATTTGTATATATATATTGCAAATAATAAAAACTGTCAGTGACCACTTTTTTTTTCTCCGCTCCCGCTGTGCTGAATACAGTTCAAAAGAATTTCGTATTATGCGATGTTTAATTTAATAAAATAATAACACAAACACAATAATAATAATAATATGCAGCAGTGCCTTATTAATAATATTTCGGTGTATTATTTTTCTGCCCCGACTTTCGGTTGCGCGCCTTGCGGACCGGTGAACTTTCGGAGAGGACACACAAAGAAAATCGCTCGACAAAAAAAAATAATACATATACATAATATTGTACAAGCAAAAGAGATTAATTTAATATAATAAAATATTATGTACAACGGGGTCGGCCGGTCCGAGAGAGCAAACAGAACCGCTGCAGCAATTATTGCCGATCGACTGAACAATTTTTTCGCCGTCCGCGCGGGATTCACCCTCCGTCATAGACCGAGCGCATTTATACTTTTTCGTATCCCTTTTTTTTTCTTTCTGGACATATTATCCTGCTCTTTTAAGGTCACCGCATCTGTTCGGCATTAAAAGAGGGATTATCGGTAAAAACACTCACCGGTCGTCGCCGCAGCAGCCGATTATACCCGCGACGACCCACTGACGACGGATCGCGTATTATTTATAATACATATATGTACTCGTATACTTACGTGTATAATACACACACACACGCCCATATACAAGCCTCTTCACGTGAAAAATGATGCAAATATCGAGTGCGAGGGGACCCTGGGCCCGCGGACAATGGACGTATCGCGGGTATTTATATAACATATAATAATGTGCACCATACGATGCGTGAGTGTGTGTACCCGTCTGCGCACCTGTTTGCGACCCGGCCACAGAAGTTTCGTCGATCAACATCGGAGAAGGGTGAAAAAGAACGGGGAAACGAAAAATGATAACGACGACGGTTCGATATAATATAATATAATACAATATCATATTATATTGTATATTATTTAAAACGGAGATCTCGCGAAGAGCGATTCTGGAGTTTCATCACGAATCGTAACGAGTAAAATAATAAAATGGTATCGACCGATGTCGTTCAAAACTCAAATCGATTGTTACCCGCCGTGTTGATTCGGAATCGTCGCGATCTAGGACTACCGTAAATATAAAAAATCAATCGAAATCATCTGACTCCCGCGAGTCTATCGGCAATTCTGTTTCTATATGCGCGTAAGATATTCTAAAAGATTATACTTTCGATTTTCTATTTACAACGCGTATTGTAATAATATACTCCCGTGAATACTAAAAAATAAAACTCCAGTCTATAAACAACTCTGCAGTAGTCGGTATCAAGCCTTTTTTATTCTGTTCGGGTTGTCGTCGTCGTCGATCGGTCCTCGGGGAGACGCTAAACGACGCGCACCACGGTGTTATTTGTTAAGTTTGTGTATATGCATTATATATTTTATATACGGATACTGTAGTACACGTATAATAATATCGTACAGTTTTGATTCAGGCGAGGGTCGAGGGGTTAAAATATATATTAATATAATCCCTATTCCGTGACGCTTGCGGCAAGGGGGGGGGGGGGCGAGGCGAGATTTAACAACAATATACTCGATGAATAAGGCGATGAACGGGCCCGGAGGACGAAAGACTACGAGCGTATAATATAATATAATAATAATAATAATAATAATAACAATAATACATAGTACGGTCCCGAAAGTCGACGGTGTGGCTATTAGTGAAACGTAACGGATAAAAAAAAAAGGAAAAAAATCGAGTGAAATATAACCCCTCGTCCGCTTGTATACATTTGTGTTTGTGAATGTGTGTGTGTAAAATATAAAATATAATATTCTCCTCCTCGTGTAATAGTCATCGACTCCCTCATCTACCCACTATGCCCGTGTCCGCAGACCTCGGTTACGCGTTCGTGTGCAGGTGCGGAACGAGTCTGCGACGGGACCGACCGATGAGATTATATACACGAGGAGTGGTAAAACGATCCAGTGACGGGGGAGGGGTGATGTGTGTGTGTATGTGTGTGCGAGCGATCAGTAAGGAGGTGATTTTTGCGGGGGCGACCGGGTCGAGACGTGCGGGGTGCGTGAAAGACACCCTTTGCTCTTATATATTATATATGAAATTCGTGTACAAAAGAAACGACCCTGGTCACGAGAGGCACCCGGCCGTGTGCGCGGGAGGAGGGTTGAAATACGACCACACGTTTTTATTTGGTTGTTTTTTAACCTTTTCATCTCACTCTCTCTCTCTCACACACACACACACACACATACGCACACTCTTTCTCTGTTTGTCTCTCCGTTTCCCTCTCTCACTATCTCTCCACCAATCCACTTCGTCTATCCGTCACTGTTTTCTTTTTACGGATCGTCGGCTACAGCGACGACGACGTCTCTGCGGTCGCACGTTAAACGTAAATAATAATCGTACGCACGCGGGGTACTATTTAATATATATATATACGTCTTATTATTGTTATGTGTACGATACAAGTATAATATGTTGCATTATTATTATTTAACTGCTGACGGGCTTAAGGGTTCCCAAAATCGATATAAAACAGATTACGACGCAGTATATAGTACGCAAACGTCCGATAACCGTATTGGATTAATATGGCATCGTAACACAGCACGGCAACACTGCGCAAGGTGAACAAATCGAAACAAGTGCCAAACACGTTTCGTTTAGTTCGGCGTCAGGAGCCGAGTAAAAATACAATTAATTCACTATACATTGCGAGTACGCTGTTAATAAACTGTAGAATTGATGTTAAAAGAAACATTATCGGGGGTGTAATATGTTCAAAAAAATATTACATTACACTCTGTATTCGTGATTCGTGTACAGATTTAACGGTATATTATTTCGATATAAATAAATCGTTTTTAATTCATCGTAATAATGTTATGAGTATTTATAAAAATTTATTTTTTCATTTTGTACATTTTCAACAATAATTACAAATATTGATTTTCAAAATGTAACCATTTATAGTAGGTAACAACATAAAAATAAATCGTAAATAACAATACACATATTAATATTAATACCATACCTAATGGCCACCCATATTTTTGAGTGACAGTGTAAGTAATATTCGTATTTCATGCTAATAAATAGTTTCTAGTAATTAATAATGTATAGTCTTCACCTATTATCACATCGCCAATTAATAATAGTTCTGCACGTCAACAAACTGCTAAGTTCATCTTATGAAAATTACCGATTGTTCTGTATTATAATAATATTGTTGCCTCCAGGTTCCAGGGTCGTATTTAGGGTGTGTGGCAACAGCAGGGGACTGTTACCCCGGGCGGTTGACTTTGAGGGGATTTTTAATTGTCATTGTTTTATTCCTTTAATAAGTCATAACTTGATTCACTTGATTTCTACAGGCTACAATTAATATTATATTTCTATATCTCGTAATATTTTGGTACTATATTTTATAATATTATTATACTATGGCATAAACGCCATACTATTGTAAAGAACATCAAAAGTGACTTAACCCACACCATAGATATTATTATAATAATGTTATAAAGGACTTTTTTGAGTTACTCTATCCAGGAAGGAAATTTAAATGTTTTAATTATTATTTTTTTTTTATAAGATATAAGTAAATTGCATGATCTATAGTAATTATTTTATAAAACTAATACTTTTTCGTATTAAGTTTTTTTTTTAATGTTTTATATATTAAGATATTTTAAAAGAAAACGATATATTTTATTCAAAAAACAAAATTATTTGGTTCTCTTGACCATATACGAGTAGTTGCCTAACTTTTGATTAATTTTGTAATTTTAGTCAATATGAATTCTTAAATTAAGTAACAATAATTTTAATGAAAATAAAGGTACAAGCAGTTATTTTTCCTTCGATATGATCAAATATAAAATAACTTGCCTATATTTATGATTTATAAGTTTATAATCATTAGTTCAATAATTGAACTAAAAATATTAATAATAAAAAAAAAAAAATACTAATAATACTAATACTATAAATTATTTGTATGTATATATTTTTTTCCATTTATGTCTACACATTAACTATACATATTATAGTCACAGTAATGAATAAAATATTGTTTGGAAACAATTGGGCTGTTAACCTAGAGATTATTTTGATGTAATTAAAAATTACAAAAAAGATTAAAAAAAATTAGAAAAATATACATATAATAGTATATTATATGTATAGGGTAATTCAAAATTTATGTCACGGTCAATTTATTGATTCAAAATAGAGAAAAATGTATGATACGAAAGTTTTTTTGATTTAGAAACATCTAAAATGATTTGTATATTTTATAATTGTTTACAATATTTTAGATAGATTTTGGGCTGTCAAATTTAGAAATGTATAAAAATTAAAATGTCTCTCAAGTATGCAATTATTATTGTCGTTCAAGCACTAACATATATTAAAAAAAATATTTTCATATTATGTTTGCGAAAAAAGTATAGGTTCTCGTTTTAGTTATTAAAGCTGACTCTTTAAAACCCCTTTAATATATTCAAAAAAATTATAAAATGTACAAATTATTTTTGATATTTTTAAATCAAAAACTTTTTCCTAATTTTTCTGTATTTTGAATATTTATGTGATAAAATGGCTGTAATATAAATGTTGAGCCACCCTGTTAATGTTTAAATTTAGAGATAATAAATATTATATTTATTGTAATTTTAGATTTTGCATCTTATTTAAAAATATTATTATATGTGTTTGCCAGGGTACCACTATTTCTTTCTCATCTTCATAGTAATTAATATGAATAACAACATGTATACGGTTAGATTGGTTAAATTATATATATTTTTTTTGAACAATAATTTATTGTACTTATTATTGAAATACGTAAACGAATAGTGTATACCTCCTAATCTTAATATTTACAATATAGTCATGATTAGAATGTAGCTAAATTGCCTATTTGTAACGCCGTGTCATTAAAAAACAATCATATGCTCAGCAAGATGTTGAAAAAATGGTGGAAATTGTGGTACAAATGACACGGTGAAAGTTTGTACTAAGTGTACTTAAGTCAGTTATCACAATATTCAGCAATAGTTCATAATAAAAGTAAAAAAAAAAAAAAATGTATGAATAAATTCAATTTTTTTTTTTTGTAATTTGTATTCTCTAAATTAATAAATTTGGCATACATTTAGTTTTTTTTTTTATTAAAAAAAATAAATTATATATATTTTATAAACATATATTATTTAACATTAAAATGTGATTTTTTTATTTATTATTTTGGTGCTTTATTATGTTTTGTTGTGATAGTTTTTAATATTTGTTAACAATATCAAAAAATTCTGCACCAATGTTTAATACCCTCACATGATTTAACTTCTAACTACACGTCTACACCACAGGTAGAATATGAATATTAATTAAAACATTAAAAATATTTTTAATGTTATTGAGTGCCTTGACAGTTTTATTTTGATGATATTATTTTTAAAATATTTGTATAACACAATATTGAATATTAAACACGTTTGTTAGCGTGACTAAGTCTTGCTGTTATTTTTGTTGCTTTTGTTTTTCCAGTTACGTTTACGAAGAAAGGCTTTGGCCAATAAAAAGGAAAATCACAAAGTAAAAACATAAATCACTGCGCACACAATCACCACCGAGAAAATAAACTCGTTAAATGGTATCAATTTCACCCGTAGGATAACTTTCAGGCTCAAGCTTTGGACCGTAAAACGTAAAGATTTAATGTTTGCGTTTTCGCTGGAAAGAATTTACATAGTATAAACCTTGACTTTAATACTTTAAAACGACATTTGAACTTTTAATATTCCGAACGATAATTAACGATTTCTGCAGTCAGGCCGTGTATTATACAAATGTAAAAATGTATTAAGTCGTTTTTACCGAAGTTTCCTATATAAGGATTTTTTTTTTGTTGTAAAAAAAAACGGTTGTTTGGATGGTAAAATTTCTTAGTTTTAAATTTAAGGATTTTAATTATTTTTATGCAAACAAAAGATTTTTGATTTATAATACGGAACACTTCTTGGGATTATTTTTCACGGATAACGCTCGTCGTATTAATATATCATTATATTAAAAAAAAATTCTAAAAAGTATGTTCGATATTTTTTCAAAAATAATAAAGAAAGTACTACCGGTATAATTTATACAAGTACCTATAATACTTGTTAGTGAATGAACACGACCGATTTTTTTTTTACGGAAAACTGTATTTATTAAATTATTAAAATCATTAAATGTATAATAATAATATATTATTACATGTTTATTCTTTTTTATTATTAAAAATAAATCACAGTCTATACAAGTTTATATATACAATAAATAGTTTTGAATAATTTTGGTGACACATTATTTACAATGGTGGAATAAAATATGGACAAGCTTCCAATAGTGGATTTTGAGGACTTTATGGTGATTATTATATTTTGTTACCTAATACAGAATATTGATATTGGAAAATCAAAGTAGCGATGAAAATATTATAGTCCAATTTTTTTTACCTAAGACATATTAAATTATATCAAATATTGGTAAACGGCAGGCCATTACTCGTATTATATTACGTTTAAAAAACATCTGCACGAAAAATATATTCACGTTACATCTCGGACTGACATCCAACTGATTAACACATCTCACGGGTGTTATGTAAAACGAGCGCTGCCGTTTCGCTCGTCTGACGAGTATATTTATATGCCGAAAGTCGAATGCGCAGCTGCTGCAGCTGTGTTGATATTATGTATGATAAAAATATGATTCGAAGATTTTTTGTTTGCACATTCGAAATCGTACTCTGTCGCATTTAACTCAAACGCTTTAGCTGGTACCTCACGCACAATAAGACGTGTTGCGCCACAGGGTTAGGTATATCACGTCGCGCGATCGTTATCTCCCATTTCGGGACGTCAATCCTTCGTCGGATCACATTTAAAGGGAAAAAAAAAAGAAAAAAAAACGCAACAAGAGATTACAAATCGTGTTGTATTATGCACTCTCAACCCTTTGAGTTTTAATTATTTTAAACGTTACACGGGCGCATTAGGGTCACTTATAAATGGGTAATCGTCCGCCTTTTGTCGTGCCTACCTATATATTATTTGATATAATGTCATTGTAGTGTATAATATTGTACATTGTATGCGGACGTGTAAAGCCATATTATTTTGATACGACGCACACCCGACGACGACGACGACTACAATTTATTGTGCACGTATTATGCGTTTCGTGTACTTTTGTAAAATGCCGTTCGAGTGATGTCGAAAAGGTTAGGTCTACATAATATATTATTATTATATACTCGGGACGGTCGGCGGCGGCGGGCCGCGTTTAATGTTCCGTGTACGCTTTTATTTTTTTCGTCAGCGTTTATCATCCGGTAATGTTCAAACACGCTGCACGCTAATAATGTGATATGTTATGATATTATATTAAGTACCTGAACCACGTCACACGACTAGCTCGTCTCACGCATAATAATATTATTGTCATCATTGCGCAACAACATTTGGTTCATTCAGACTTAAACGTGTATCTATATTATATTTTTATATCGGTATACCAGGCTAAATCAGAGTAAATAAAAATGTTGAAATCGAGCGGCGGTTGTGCGCAAATGATTGCAAATAATGGCTCAATCAAAACCGACCGTTAGAACAAAAAAAAAAAAAATGACTTTTTAATGATTGACCGAAGAAAAAATGTGACTGCAAACAGTAGTTGCACTCGCCAACTTAGTAATTTTGAAGGGAGGCAGTAATAGTTGCGTCCGTGTGAAAATCGTGTCCAACACGTAAATCCAAATATATTTTTAATTTTTATCCGTATTGGTGCAAACCTACTATGTAGCAGAATATCATAATTATGTATCATAACTTAATAATGTTTTTACGTTATAATTCAAGTTTACTTAACAAGAAACCAATATTTTTAACCATAACAATATGTAGTTGAAAAAGTCAGAAGGAATATATATTTAAAAAATGTACTTCTCTCTATTATACGCTTTCGATGGACAAAATTCACTCGTATCAAAAAATAAATAGTTCCACACAATTAACAGTCGGCCATTTTGAGTTCAATTCGGCGGGGCCAAAATCCGACCGACTCCGCCGTCGAGGACATCGGCTTTTCGCGACGAGGCTAAACACGACAGAATATTCTAATTTTCCCTTATCCTACGTGCAAGTACCCTCGTACGGTATAATATATAGATGTATAGTAGGCGTATAATTGCATTAGACAATACGTATATATATATATATATATATATATATATATATATATTATACAAGTAATTCGCCCTGGTTCACCTTCTAGGGCTTTCTTATCGCGTTCTCGGTATAGTCGACGGAATCGAATTAACACACACACACACACAACACACTCGAACGAATTATTCGATATATGCCCTTCCGTCTTTATCCGTGTGTACACAATATATATATATGTAAGTACACGCGGAAGTTGGCGTGGCAAAGTATATGTACATATAGTCAGTTTAATCATCTTGTCACGCGGCGTAAGACAACGCGGAACGGACGGCCCGGCACACAAATCCCACGTGTACCGGGCCAGATAAGAGAAAACCCTTTCGCGAGCAACGCGGCCTCGGTGAATTATGCAAATGTAATCCCGATATCCCTTCGAAGGGGAGGGGGTGCGTATTGAAAACCGCGGGTGGCACGCTGAAATCCCTTGTACACCCGCACACACACATATGTATATATATGTATGTGTGTGTGTGTGTGTGTGTGTGTGTGTGTGTACGTGTACTTTGGTCGTCTTATAAAATATTATTTAATCTCGCGGGCAGACGACGACGGCGGCGGCGGGAGTATAGGAGGTGTACCTACGCATAAAAAACAAAGAAAACGAGACGCGAAAATATTGATGACGCCGCCGCCGAGGTTAACTTTTTAAGACCCTTCGCGTTTTTCGTTCCACCGGGGCCGGATTAAATCGAACGATTATAATATATATATATATATATATATATCCTACCCCTTTCGCGATTCACCAGCAACGACAGAAACGGCCTAGGTACCTCTACTCGTAAAAACTAAAAACCCTAAGCATTAAATCGGGATTACGCCGCCCGTTCACCCGCCCGCCCTCAGCATGGTACATTTTGTTTTGTATATTATATGATATAATGTGCGAGATATATATATAGATATATATATTATATTGTTTCCTTGTTGCGAAGAGACACGCTCGTTAAGGCGCCGCCCGGGAAAAACTTTCGTGGGATTTTCGTGTAATATTATTGTTTAATTTACAATGACGACGTTTTTACTCCTTTTTTCCGCGTCCCCTCGCCAGGCAGCGCCGCTCAAAACCCTATGCACGGTCTGCACAGTGTCGCGACTAAAATTTTATAATATTATATGCACACACCGCGTCGTATTTTATATAATATTATAACGGAAACGTCTCCTGCTCGCTGCGCATTTTATTATTTTTAAATCTTCAAAAGTGTAAATCAGGATTAGTCGGGGCGCCAATGTGTTTGCGCCGAAACTGTATATTCAGAGTTTTATATTATTATATATTTACGCCACGCGATTGTGCAATGGGCGTTATTCTCGCCTTGGGATATCGCAGAGTCCCTTGCACTCCCTTCTACTGGTACTGACGTACGTACACCTATCGCGTTCATAAAATAAAATACGTGCGGGTTATCGTCGGGTTACAAATGAAAAAAAATTAACAAACATAAAACACGGCGTTGTATCTGAGAACCTGGCAAGTGCACTGGCAAATCGCCATCGGTGTACCGTGTACCTCGCCAAAGCGAACTAATTTGACCGAGATGGGTAATCTGTCCTTGGCGGATTTGATATCGCACTCGGTATAATATTTTCGAGCATGGCTATACTTTTTACACGTTTATATCTCTGAGGACCAACCACTGAAGTTTTCATCAAAATCGGTCAAGTAGTTTTTGAGGCTATAAGCTAGGTACCTAATTCAAAGATACCTACTTCGAGGCCTTTATTGTTGTGGGTACATAGTTAAATAACAAATAATAAATTAAATATTATTTTTTTTTAATTAAAAAAAAAATGGTTTAGCAATACCTGGTGGTTTCGATAATTTAGACAATTTTTTTTAAATTTTATGTTTGTAACAAATGACAACTCTAAAATATATACAAAAACATATCCGATTTTAGAAAACCAAAATTAAATTCATGTGTAATTCAGTCTATATTTTGGTTGAACAAAAAAGCTTAAACCATTCTCCAAGTCTCAAGAAATCTATTTATGTAAATTTTATTGAAATTGGTCCAATAGTTTCGAAGATAAGCCGTTGGTAAAAATGTAATTTCACGTTTATATTTATAACATGTCCCGTTCATGATGATGATACACGTCGTTTTTTTTTTATAACATTACAATAGTAAACATTGTTTGATGTTTAGGATTTTGCACTATTCAATTATCTATATACTGTTATTGATTTTGTTCGTTTTGTCTTAGTTGATATGTATTCATTGATCAGCAGTGTCTCCTTCGAATATTGTGATGGATTTATGACCACTTAAAATTGTTTTATCAATAATAATAGGTAACCACATCATTATTTTGTGCCGATTATTAATCTTTTAATTTGTTGAGATTTTTCAAATCAATTATGTTGAGAAAATGACTATTTGTTTCAGTTAATATTATCAAATAATTATTTTTTAACGTTGCATTGGTTTACAATATTTCGTAATATAATGAGTACCTAATTTAAACAAAAAACGTGGAGTTTAATAACTTCTCGGAAGATGACGCAGAAGTACTTACAAGTACAGGTGTATTATAAACGCAAATCCCCTATTTATGACGTGACACGGGATGTAGGGGAAATGAAATTATAAAATATGTAAATATGTAATGAGTCGGAAAATCGTTAACATTTGACTGAATCTAATAAGACGACAAAACGTGATAAATTGGATTTTTCAAATAACAATATAAAAATGTTAATGCCGATCTGGTACGGCGGTCTTGAACAATATTGAGAATTGAGTGTCTTTTAACGAGGTATTCGTTGTAGTGCCTCATCGGGAAGTACACAATAATAATAACAGATTTTATTTTATGGTTAATCAAAAAAAGCAGTTCTGAAGTGAAAATAAAGTTAAATCGATGAATATCAATGCATAGGAATAAACTGTTACTGAAGTCATCATTTCTCGTTTCGCTGTCGTGACCGAGTACAACACGACATACTATAATTATCACTATAAACTAGTAATTAGGTATGTATTATAATTCAGATTTATTTTATGCCTGCAATAAGTGCTTGTTACTAAATTAATATTAAAACTTGATCGTCGCGAATCACGGTCAACTGATAATTCAATAGTAACGCGTGACGGTTGAAGACCACATAGGTCACTGAAAACTCAATTATGGGTCGACAATCGGACGATCGGTACTTACTTGTGTTGTATACAAAACTACGTCTGGATAAAAATATCGCTTCCTGCAGGTGTTCACTGATCATCTCTCTACCCACCATACTAATCACAAATACCAACACAAACAATATAGGTACTATTAACACATTATATAATGAAATGTAACAATATGATCGGTCGATTGATTATCTTCCGCGCCGCTTCCTATTTATTATTAAATTGACGTCACGATTATTATTATTACATCGAGTTTAATATACAACACGAGACAACAACGCGTGCAGTGTGCGCGTGTTTTTAGATTAATTATGTCGGGGTGAACCGTTTAACGTAAGATACTCATCATTTAAAAAAAGAAACTCGATCGTTTTTGAAAATATATCTTTGAATAATTTAAAGTGTTTTTTTGAAAACAATTTTTTTTTTTTTTACTATATTTTTATCGTTAACATTTTTAATTTTGTTATTCTTTTGAATGACGGTATACGTTTTTTATTTTATATTCCGAACCAAAATATTGTTTGGAGTATTTCGATCTATAAAAGTCGATCTACGAGCGGAGTATTGGGCCACTACATTTTTCTGGTACTCCTATACTACTTTACCTTGTCATCTAAACATTAAATACTTATTACAACTCATTTATTACTCATACAAAATGTTTGTCATATATCGAAGTATTGATAAAAGTATTCTGCTTTGGAATAAATAAGAATTAAAATGCTCGTTGTCATTAAAAAAAAAAAAAAAAAAAATTAAAAAAACGATAACGATAAAAGTAGTAAAAAAGAATATTTTTAAAAACGTTTCAATATAATAGTTTTTTAAAATTTACGAGTGTCTTATGTTAAAAACGGATCACCCGGTAAATACATCGACCGAATACCATATACATATTATACGCCAGTCTTCAAGTGTTTGTGCGTGCGACGTTTACGATTGGGACGCCGCCGAGCTGTCTAACCAAAACACACCGCCGCGCGTTGTAGGAAGAAGAAAATACTGTTAAAAAAAAAATACCCCGAGTAGGACAAAGGGAGGGGGAGGGGGGAGGGAAGAGAAAGGATTAAAGAAGCATTGCGCGAGAGGAAGCTCATCCTGAGGGGGTGGGGATCCGCTGTTTACATCTTAACGCGGCGTCTGTGCTGCGGATCCGTCGATCTCATGTTATTATAATATTTAATATTATATTATGTGCTTCGCGCGACCGTATTTTTCGTTATAATATATTATTATTATATGTTTACGACCCGGCGGCACGATAAAAAATAAATAAAATGTATACATTTCTTTCCGTATTATACCGATATATTATTCCATATTATTTATACACACTCACTGTTCTGCAGTCGTCACCGTCGTCGATTTATTGCGGTACCTATATATAATATATATTATTGTATATTACAAACAAATATAAATTTCATAATAATAAATATAATGAAATGGTTGTATGGTCGGTCCGAGAGACGAGCGGGCTACCTGTATGTGGTTTTCATTCTGCAGCATCGTTGGTATATATTTTTACTGTCGTTATCGAAACGCCATTCCATTTATCGGTTACACTATAATAACATATTAATATAGTGTTTTTATAGAGTCGTGTTGTTTCAAAACCAAAGAGAATAATATTTATTAAACTAAAAGCTAAATTAACATATTATTATAGTTTCAAAAATAACTTTTTTGTATTTTCTGAACGTTTACATGTCTTGTAAAATGTTTGAACATATTATAACGATTAGGCTGCAATATTGGTTTAAACTAGGGCTTACATTTGAAAAAAAAAATTTCGTTTAACGTTATTTGCAAGTTAAACGTTGAACAATCGTGGTATAGTATTCAAATCACCCATCCGACGATGTTTATTTCAAAACATGCCGTAATCAAATGTTTTCTTGTTTTTCGCTGTAAATTAATAATTGACAATAATTATCTAATGAAATAGAACTATCACATCTTTAAATTCATTGCAATCAAATAAAGTTTTAATATTATCTAAAGTGCGACATAAATTTAATGTTTTGTAGGTGAAAGTCAATTTCAAAACTAGCCACGTATAAAAAAAAATCACGCAATTGTATTTGCTTCAAAAACAGGTATATTATGTCGAAATTGGCAATAGAACTAGCTATATCAAACCTATAAATCTATATATAATTCTTGTAATAATCTTTTAATAAAGTTAATATGCCTACACAACGTGTAGGTACACACTCAATATCTTTGATTTCATATTTACTCTAAAATCATAGAGTAAAATCTTAACCTCGTTTTATTTTGTTCTTTAATTTTGAAATATATAAAAATTTGGTTTTAGCTGATTTTGAAACTAAACGTGTCTGTACTCAGTACACAATATTATTCACATTCACTGCAGTCGTCTCCGATCCGTCTCGTCGTTGTCGTTAATTTATTGTCGTATAATAGTATGTCAATCAAACTTTTAACATCGACGTATTAATTTGTTTCGAACAAATTTTAAAATATTTATATTTTTTTAATCTTACAATATAATATGTGAATTTTGAATATTTTAGATTTATGTTTTCGTAGTTATATCTTCCTAGCGCAGTTGATTTCAATTTGTGATAAGTCCTCCGACGCAAAAAACGACGTATATAATTGAGGTTTGTAGTCTAAAAAAAAAAAAAAAATCGACAAAATATAGGAACACCGAATTTATTTTGGCGACAAATATAAATGTGCTATAAATGGTATAATTGATTCGAGAGACTAGTGGGGGGCTACCTGTACCTAAATGGCAACAGCAGTATGCAGCATCGATATTGGTACATAATTTTATTGTTCTCAACAAGACGCCAATCTATTTATCGGTTACACTTTAATAATACGCTTAGGCTCGACCTGACGTGCAGTTATTCGGGAATTTAACTTTTAACTATGGTTCAGTTTTATTCTGAAACTGCTATGCATTTTATGATTGCACATCATAATATATCATTTTAGCCGAGTAATTATTGATACCGTAGACACGCGACGACTATCGCATAAATAAAATTATAATCGATAATTACTTTAATGAACATTTAATATTACGAGTTGGTCAAGTAGGTATATAAGGTGCAACGAATTATATTTATAACGAATCTATGGACTGTGACGGGTTTTTGACAAGTAACGTGATATATTGCCCATTGTATTTTACATAGAAATTAAGCGCATTATGAATATTATATAATGTGGCTGTATTGTCTACGCGTACCGTCTACCAGGTACTATAAGGTAATCATAACGAACACGTTTCGATTTTTGCTATCCTATGAATTAATTAATCATGTTATTGTGACGACGAACAGGTATATGCTGCAGCCTATAAAACTATGTGCCCGTAGTCTATAGGCGCTTATTAATGATTATTGTTTTCCTTTCGCTGTCGTCGTAATTGCGTAGTACTACAGAAACAATGATAAGTATCGATAGATACTCTATTATGCGATCACGATGTTTAGTAGTGTATGGCCACCGGAAAACGCGCGAATGGTCGCCGAAAACACGAGCCCGTGAAACCGTCGTCTTGAACATACTAACCAAGAGAGCAACGCAAAAAAGAATTTGCGTAAGGTCCGGGTTCCTGCGAAACGAAACGAATCTCCGCGGATCGAAAATGATATAATTAATGAGAATACAAACAAACTAGACGGTTATCGTTCGAGGATATCGTCGTGTTAATGACGTGTCGCGTGAAAATAAAGTGCAATTAATAAATACAATACTACCACTTGTGTCATGTTTATATATAGGTGGTTTCTAATTTTTATAATTTATTGAATTTCAGATTCTGAGCCAAGCGAGAGTGTATTGATTTTACAATGGTGGTGTGTGTAGGTTTTTTTTTTTGTCCAAAAGACACTTTCTCCAGTAGAAAAAAATATTTTGTTTGTTAACGTTGACGGAAGTTTCTAGTAACGAATTCTAGTAAAAATTGAAATTTCTCAGTGCCTAAATTTTTCAAAGGAAAATTAAAAAAAAATACGAACAAATGTTGTTGATATTGTAATATTATTATTAAAATAATTGTTGAGTAACCTTGATTATCATAAAATTAGACTGTCTTTGCTCAAAATCGTTTTTTATCGTATATCGTACAACGATTTATTAAACATACGAATTCAAATTGAATACATCTATTACAGTGCCTACTCAATTTCCAAATACACTCTACTCCTACAACTGTACTGCAGAGGGTTTACCCATTCCTTCTTTTTTATATTTGTTACTTTTGGCATTTGTGCAATTTTATTTGAATTATTTATGCACATATTATATAATATTGTCTTAACTATTAACGTAATATAATAGTGTCTGCATGAAAATATATAAATTTATAATTACTTGTCGATGATTTTTTTACTTGTGCGTTATCGGCGTAATACAATAATAGTCGTGGTATATTGAAATGCGTCGAAGGTTAGCCGCGGTTAGGTGAACCAACGACAAGACGAGAATCGAAAACAGCAATCCGGAAAATACTCCTTGTTCACTCGGACGTTGACGGATTCGTTTTTGGAAAAACATAATAATATCAACAGTATTAATATTATTTATGATCCTCTCTTAGCGGTGTCGATAGTAATATTACTATTAGTGCAATTCGGGAGTAGTTCGTGATGACATCTATTGAACGATGAGATGCCGGCCCGGTGCTGGCTCACATTTTTTTACAATTCTATGGCCTGTGCCCTGTGCAGATATCATCGTCGTTTTTGCGTCGACAGGTCATCAATATCAATATCGTGTGCGAGCGTTGTTGGGGTCGCCGACGACGTGAAAAGCGCGTCGCCTAAAACTTCATTTTTTTTTTTCGCATAACGATACACGTCGTGTTATTATTATATGGTTATTTATTTATTTTTACTTATTTTGTTTTGTTATTAATGTTTCCGTCGTCGATGTCCGTCGGCCGTTTTTATACACATAATATAATATAATAATATACTCTCCGGAGCGAGCGTTATTAAGACAAATGACGTCGAAAGTTCAATCTGTTATTATCTTACCATTCGCTGGAAAGCGTCACTGCAGCTCGTCCAAAACTCGGGCGCGACACTAACCATTCGTCGTCGTCGTCGTCGTCCGTCGAGGGAATACCGCATGTACTTATACAATATATTATATAGCAAACTGTTTCCCCTTCGGAAAATTTATGAATGTTTTGGCTCGCACACCGTTGCATGCAATATATATATAGGTATAAGTAGGTACTCGGAGGCTGTCCGATTTGATGAACGGTATTTGTGGTGGAGTCGAGTCTTATATAAACAAAAAATTTAACTCTACAAGACTCTATAGTCGATTATAGTTAAGAAAAAAAACGAGTTGAGATAATATTTAAGTTTCTTGTTTTTCAGATACAATAATATGGTAAGTAGTGACCGGACGAAAAACGTGTCAGAAGTATTAATATTTAAGCGTGTGGTTCTGATAGTGATCCAAATATTAATTATAAGGCGAAGTGTTTTGATTAACTCTTGACAATTTTCATCAGTCGAAGTAAAATATATTTTGCATATCATGTCAAAACACGAGTAATAAATGTAGGCATCGTACAAATCATATGGCGTAGGTTAGGTTAGGACTAATTTGACACACAATTACGTTAAATCAAATTAATCTAACCTAAACAGGAACTGTATGATGATTGTTAACTGATTGTATGATGATGTCAAAGTTGAAAGTACAAACGATGCGTAACGTTTCGTACACTAATTGGAAATAATATTATCAAAAACACTGAAACTGTGATTTCTTGATTTAATATTTAATCAATACTATGTTTGAAATAAAAATAACTTTATAAATAATAATAAATAATATCCGAAAATTGTTTAAATTTGTTTAAAATATAACAAAAAAAAAAACACCGTTTTAAACCAATTAAACGTTCATTTTGTTTTATTAAAAAAAAAACTTCGTTCATAAAACTGCTCAAGACTTAGCGACTACCATAGTACATTTAAAAATGCTGTACGGCAGACCGGCTAATAAAATATCCCGTTTCTATTTCCTAGACTTGAGGTCCTATAATTTGGCCAACGCCCTTGTTGTTGTGCTCGTGAATGTGAATGGCATAGATCGTAATTTATTCTCGTTTGAGTGGCACTTTAATTATACCTAATATTATACATTATGCAAGAGGCACACTATTTGATACGTCGGATAGATCCGAAGCCAATTAATATATTTTCTAAAATCTAAATAAATCATTTTTTTTTATATAACAAATTTACTAACATATTATAAACTATCGTGATTCCGATTACGATGATACGACAACGCGTGTTGTCTAGCAAAACCTTGGAGTGTTTAAGTATTAACGTTTACCGCGAAATAAACATATTTCTGTGGCTGCTACTAGTCGCGTTCTGAGACCGAGAGTAAGCACGCCCGTAACTACTAGTTTCAGGATAGGTGACCATCCGGATTTTATAGTAGTAAAAACCTTGCCACACATACACATGGGTATGGACCAGTTGCGCCCAAAACAAAATTTGTATGTTAGGGTTAATATACCAATTGCATTGCTTATATTTTACGGTTAGTGTATTAATTTCACTCTTTATATTTTACTGTCAATATACCTCTGATACTTTGGGTATCTAATTCAATAAGTTCTAAACGTACAACTAATACGTGTGAAGCTTTTCACGCTTTATTTTTTTTAAAATTTTTATTCTTTCCATCCAAAAATGTTTGTCTTTTTACAAGCAATAATCAAAACATAGACTAGCATGCATATTGCAATAAATAGTATAAAATAAGATAAATATATTTCAAACAGAGCATATTTAGCAATAAAATTAACAATCAATTCTATTATTGAGAAATACAAATCTGGCCAAATTACCAGAAAAGAGTTTTTAAAATCAGTGTGCTATTATTATTGTAAAAATTAATGTAAAAAAATGATTTATTTATTTATATTACATATGCATAATGTATATATATACTCCCAAAAAAAATTAGTTAGCGTATTCATTTATTATATAATTGTACATTTATAACTAACTAATAAGTTTTCCTTAGGTATTTTAAAATGTTTTGAGCATAATTGGTCTATTGACCCTAAAATGTATAGAGCACAATTGGTATGTAAAAAGGCCATTTTAAACGCAATTGGTAAACTGTCATGCACACACGTGTTAAAAAAAACCCTGCAATACCCTCCCCACCGTTCTACAGGTTAATGACCTTAGTTGTAGAAGCCTTAAACCCTCCTCCCCCCACTCAGAAAAAAAAATATATTTCTTATAAATCCTGAGAATTCGAGAGCCCACAATATACCGAAGAATAATTTATTGTTTAAAAGTAATATCAAACCATTTTTTGTTAAACCAGCTAAACACCTAATACATATATACGAATTGAGTCACGCCTACAGAAATACCATCATATTATAATATTGTACGACTCGACCGGACTAGATTTCTACTAAAGAAAGAATAAAACGTTTTGGCGTACGACGAGGAATCGGCCGCATATAGCATTAGTTTCTAATGCAAAATAACGAAGTAATAGGAGAAAAATTTTTTTTTTAAACACGTGACGGATATGTAATTAATAACCCTCAGACGCCGCGAGTTGGCGAATTTTCGTATATTTATCGAGCGAAAATCGTCCTGACTGGACACGTGGACGTAGTTCTTATCGAAAACCCGTGTGATCCGATACTTTAATATTATACTCCAGGCAATGTGCGCCACATTTGGGTTTCTCTTCTGTGGGGCGTGTACACTGCGGTGCGTGTATATTATATGTCGAGTAAAACACATGCAGTCACTTCAACCACACGTGTAATATTGTATTATTATTTTACAAACGGGTCGCTTGTCGTAAACGCGAGGCGCTATATGGAAACCAACTTTTTCGGGGGGCATCTTGAACAAATGTCAAGTTAAAATTTATGTCCCTAAACGCGCGCGCGCCCGTGCACACATCGAGAGGTACGAGATCTGTTGTATAGATCGTATTATTTTGTTATTATTATTTATTGTGCCGTATTATCATCATTTAAGTTTATACTATTATACATGTGCGGCATAGCGATAAAACAGTTTAAATGATTTCCCTATAAAAGAATGTTCCGCAGGGCTGTGAGTGAACGATAATCGTTGATGGATTTATTTTATCTTATTTCGTGTTTTTTTGCAATGCTAGTTAATTTGAAATTAACTTATTCTACGAAGTCGATAATCTCATTTTAATAAATAACAAGAATTATAATAGGTAAACTATAGAACTTGGTTTAAATCCCAGTCGTGTTCGTTTATACGTAAATCTGGTAACTATGCATAGTAGGTACACACTACACATAACATACATAGTTGAACAAATTGTTACGTGTTTACATGTTTTATAATAATTTTTAAATATAATTTAGTAGGTTCTTGTAATGAAATTTAAAAAATAACATTAACATTTATATTTATAATTTAAAGTAATGTTGTTGTTTTATTATTATTATTTAAAAGCATAATTAAAATCTATAAAAGTTTATGAGCAATAATTGATTTTGGTGAAATTGTACAATAACAGAAATGACAGATGAGTAGGTGTTAAGACGTAGTTCCAACCATCTGCAGGTTGATTTGATTGGACTAGAGTTGATCTCTAGGCCATCATCTTATTAGTCGTCTGTCAGGGTTTTGGGGGATGGTGCGAGATGTTTAATTAGTTGATTTTCATGATTTTAAGTTCTTTGGTAAAGTGAGGTGTAGTAACTTTTTGATAAATTATTTAGTGTTTGATTTTTTAGGTGTTTGTGGAGATTATTATTTGTTTTTTTAGATACCATAAAGCGGAGACAATTTGACGAAGACAAATGAACTGAAACGCCTGGAGCGTTCTAAGATATGAGAGTTTGGTTAAACTCCAAATTTGAGCTCCATTTATCCATCTAACTAATTTTTAATTACTTCATTTATTATTGTGGTTATGGATCGTTTTGTTGTCGGTATCAATGGTATGCAAATATAATATTAACTGTTGTTTAATATGCTTAAAAAAATGTATAACCATTAATTATATTTCATAATTTCCATTTTCTTTGATATTAAGTGTTGTTATTTGTGCTTTATTTACTCTTTGTTACATGAAATTAACAATTGTATTCGTTTAAAGTTAAAATTTCTATTACAATAGATATTTTAAGTAAATATTTCCATTTCCTTTGCTGTGTAATATTTAATGACTATATGATTGAAGCATATTTTAATGTATATTAATTACATACCTAAATTAGTCATATTGTGTAAAATATTATTATTAGTTTTAAGATGCTGTGAAAAAGTATGTGAAGTTTAAAAATGTATCATTAGATGAAATTAATAAGCAAATTTAATTATATTTTACTGTCTTAATTCAGTATTTTATTGGAATTAAACACTAATTAGATATCTGAACATATTTTGTTATTTTTAAGAATATATGCATATACTTAAAATTATTATTTTTATTACATTTGGTTAATTTTCAGTGGTTACATTTTTTTATATACGTAATTGTAATGACTGCTATTTCTAAAATTAAGATGTTGGAATTACATCACTGCCATAAATAGTTTAACACTGTTTTGGATTATTTGACCGTTATTATTTTAATAGTATTATAATTTATTGAGTACAACTTATTGCTCCTATTAATGTGTTTTGTTTGTTTATAAATGTATGATTAATGTTTAATAATAAACGTTCATTCACGTAAGGTGCATCAAACCTTAAAATACCATTTATTAAACCAAATTTATTCGTGCGTTTATTTAATAGTGTTGGTTAAAATAAGAAAATTTTAAAAAAATTACTTATAGTTACGTAATTATAATATGTTATGCTGTAAATTTCATTTTTTGAACTATGTTTTATGTCTCTATCAATGTTCAGCTTAAGCATAATTTTTAGTGTTCGTCCAACTCACTTAACTTAACTGAGTAGTTCTTAAAACTATTGTTTTGATCAATTATACATAAACCTTACATTTTTTCTTTTCGCCCGCTATAACTTGCGCGCACATTAAAAGCTCATTGATTCGTCGAGTTTATAATATATTGGATATTTTCTCATGCAGGTTTAAAATACTTTCAAAACGGTTTCGCGAATAAAAGTCGATACGCCGCGTATTGCGGTCCATTAAACGGCTTGTTAAAAAATCACACTAAAAGTTACCGTTTTAACGACATTTCGTGTACAGCGTGGGGAGACGGTCTGCGTTTAAATTGCATCCAAGTGAGCATTGTTGTCATTCGGCTGCAGCGGAGAGTCCATTTAGACATCTCGAAAAGACGACGAACCGTCCCGCACACCATCACTATTCGAATATAAACTGGCGATTTATTTATTTTTTTTATTATTGTCTCCCGACCGTAATGAAATATTCTATACATACTACCCCATCGAAAACGGACCTAAATTAAAGGCTAATAATTTAATGACTGGACATAAAAAGACGAATAATAAACCGAAACAGAAAATAAATCTCATCACCCGCCGCCGTAAGAACGCATAGGTATATTAAATTATATAGTATAAAACGGCGAGATTTTTTTTAACGGTAAACTCTCATCTTTTTGAAAACTATCGTGGTTTTTATAAATATATAATTTTAAATCGCTCTTGAACAATTATTTTACTGGGTACCTTCATGCCACTCCTGCTCCTACGATATTTAACTAATATATTATAATTGAATACTAGTTTCAAATACGATTTTATATTAGGAACTATAAATATTCTCATTCGAAATTTTCAAATAAAAAAAAAATATATGGTGTCGTTATTCAAAAAAGTAATTTAATTAAACAATAACAACAATGCGTTTCTTTGATAGTGAACAAACAACTTGGAAAAATACTAGACATTTTTAAACGATTGATATTTTTTTCAAACCTTTAATAATAATAATACATACAAAAAAGTCATTTTAAGTTAGTCGAATTTTCTGAGATTTTGAACAGTTTACGATAAAAAATTCATTGTGCGTACAATTAAATATGTCGTATTTTATATGATACAATGGTTTTGTTCCGTTCCTAGTCCGTCATCACCGCGAGTAGATTACAACCACTACGCATATTATAATAATTTACGTATTCTTTTTTCCTATAAGCCAATAATCCGATATTCGGTCGGTTAACGAGAGCCTAATTAACATAATATTATTAAGATGTACCTCGGGCTGTGTCGAAACTCTGCGCTGAAAAAGAAAGCTCGTAAAAATGGCGAAACGAGAGAGTACAGATACCTATATAGCGAACAACGCCTTCGTTTAAATAAACGTTTTTTGTGAAGCAAAAAAAGTAAATAAAACCAAACAAAACGACATTATATTTTATTCGTTTAATTTTTAGTTTTTTTTTTTTTTTTTTCATAATTGACGGGGGGCAATAAAAAGAACACCGAGCACTGACGGTGTGCGAGGAAACGTAAAATTACGTCTGTCGTAAATTTTTTCGCTGCCGAATAAATTAAAACACTCGTGCCAAAAAGTCCACTGGGGAATTCCGTCGAATAGGTTTATATGATAATAACGCGATAACATTGTCGTTTTATATTACCGTCGGACATCACGTGTTTTCGGACGCAAAAAAAATGCTCACAGCCAGCGGCGTTTAAAATTTATGATAATTATAATTATCTGAGACTAATAATATAATAAAATATTGACGTCATGTCACTGGGGCTACGTCGTCGAACGTGTCCACTGTTTACAACGGTTCGTGTCGTTGATGTATTACTATTATTTATTATAATAACGCTATATATTATGGGTGGGACTTGGCGCGCCATCTGGCCGAAAAATCATAATTTACCGTCAGGTCGGCGGTTACGTGTTGTATTTATTTGTCGTTGATTGTTTCGTCGGAAAACATACGAACGACTCAAAATAACTACTGCTGCAGTGACCGTGGAGAAATTGTGAGCTTCGTGACGAATTAAAATTTGTTTGCAAACAACATATCGTCATTTAGTGAGGAGTGGCATCGTGAGGGAGGGGGAGGTCGAAAAAAAATTAGGAAAATTATTGTATTCAACAATTATTATATTAATTCGTAGCGTCAAAATTTGTATGTTTCATATTATTATAGTAACAACGAGAATGAAATTCTCAAAAATTAAGTAGCGAAACAATACTCAATATGTAATAAGAAAACAGCTTTCGGGGTCGAGCATTATATGATTATGATTAGGATTATGATAGGACCAAAGTGCAAAGCCGAGGAATACTCGATAATAGGTACTCTCGGTCGAAATCCTAGGGCTGTCTTTTGTTCCCGTCCATAGCCTCGATTCGCTCTCGGGATATTTATGGACATGTGGTTTTTTTATCATCCACGTACTAATTGATGTAATTCAAAGACAGTTCGACGATCATATTTTATTTTCTTCTTCTATCGAAAAACGACAGGCGGCAGATTCTCCTGAAGTTCCTTTTTGAATTTTGAATCGATTAAATATAGATAGATATTAAAAGTAAGCGTCGTAAGACGCTTTTGTATAAACAGAAAATTATACATTGGACATCGCCTTTTCTCGCACAGTTTTCCTGCGATGATTTTTGTTTTTGGGCCTCGCGAGTCCCAAAGACGGCCCTGCGTATGGACGCCGTCTTCTCTTCGCGTTTTTCGAACCCGTTTAATACGATAAAATATTATTTTCGCGTCCGTCCCAGTGCGCGCGGTTCAATCGCGATCGATCAAAACATTGTAATGCGTTTTCTCGGTTGCCGAAATTGATCGATGGTCTTCGACAATACGCGGCCGATCCGATAATTATCGTCACCGCCGCCGCCGTCGTGTGCAGTTAAACTCGTCGGTGGTAGGTATATCAAAATATTGACGGGGGAAAAAAACGGCTCGGTCGCGTTAAAAATGGGGCCGCTGAGGCTCGAATAACAACGTAATAATCGAGTTATGCCCGTCCCCTGTCCCGGACCATAATAATAACACGACGATGATGATGAAAAAATCTATACGTATGCGCACTACACGTAATAATAATAAACTATTCGTTCGTATTTTTATTTTTTTGGGCGAAAAATCGGCTTATTTTATTGTGTCCGAGTGATTAGCGAGCGTCGTATTGAGGGGGGTGGTGGACCGATTATCCCTTGGATATCTGGTGTCTGCACATGGCGCGTGTCTGTTTTTTGTGCGAAAAAAACACTTTCCGGCGCGGAGGGTGAGAAAATTCGATAATACGGTTTTTTTTTCCATTTTATCGTCCGTGCATTGTATTATTGTTATTATATATATATTTATTTTTCTATACGTCCGAAAAAAACCTATCGTAATACGATCTTCCGCAAATTTTTCGTTTTTTTATATGTTTTTTTTCCGGCGGACTCCCTTAAAAAAATTAAAAAAAAAAAAAAAACAGTTATTGTTGTTAATAACGGAGGCGCGAGAATTTCATGGTCCGCGGGATCGCGCATTCGGACAATTCAATCGTGGAATTGACGTACGCCGTCGGCCGGGCCATCAATCATTCAGCCGCCGCCGTCGATAAGGAACTGCGCGAATATATAAAGTACACGTGCGTTTTATAAGCTGATTCTAAAAAAAAAAAAAAATAATCGAATCACCGAGCACAGTAATCAATATCGCACATAGTAAGGGCTTTCAATTATATTCGCGGATACGCATTACATATAGTTACATATAGGTATTAGCTTATGTATTCTGTAACGTGGTTCGAGCTTACCCGCGTTACTATATGCCATAGCTATAGGTAAGTCCGGGTTTTTAGGTTCAAAAAAAGAGTTGAAATACGATGATAATATTAAATATTCTCTTTTAAAAAGTAAATCTTCAACTATTTATCCTTGTATTGCCTTAAAAATGAGAAAAATATGTTTTTTATGTATACATTATCATAGATAAACGTCTAAATATTGTAATATGCTTCAAAATGCAAATTTTTTATTTTATTTTTTTTTTAAAAAAAGTCACAAAATATTATATGATGAAAAACTAAAAATATACATAATAACACAACACAAATTCATTGAAACGTAAAATACATTGATTATACCAGGACCCACTAAGGTTAAAAAATAAAAGAATTTACATACAAATTATCCGTTTGTGCTATATTTACATTTTTTTGAATTTCGAATCGGGACACTTTGCAGCAGTTGTTCTTATTATTCATACTATACATAGTTTGTAGACATGCTAATATCTTATGGGTATTGATAAAAAAATATAACCAATCAACAGGTTAACCCGTCAACACTAATATAAATCCCTATATGATAATATAAAGGAATAGTGTAGTAGGTAAGTAACTCAAAAGAGATCTCGAACCGTCGTCCCAGCAGTCGGTATTGAGAATTGGTATTCCAAACTTCTCTGTAAGTTTCAAAAACAGTCTTAGCGTTAAGTTTAGTTAGAAAATGGTGACAAAGTGTTGTGAAAGTTTCTTATCTATATAATATTTACACTGAACTTATAGATAATAAAATATATTATTTATTATTCTTAATAATGCGCGATTAGATGTATAATTCAATCTATTATATTATTATTATTGACCAATAATCGCACATACATCCCGTCCACTCAGTGTAACGACGATTGTTTGCGCTTTTTTTGATTATTCTTTTGACGAAAACTGGTTGTGAAACGTTATCCCACGGCACACAACGATATTGTACCTATACTTATACAGTTGATCCCCAAAATAATATCGAACAAATTACGAGGGAATACAATTTTGTCGGCGCGCTTAAACCTCGAACCAGCGGCGGCGGTGTAGAGACTTATCTCCAGTATAATGCAGTACTAATCGTAACACCTTAATAATAAATATAATATGACATGCCATGATATAGAACATACTATACGGGGTGATTCATTTCACGTAAGAAAATACTAACGTTTTTGAAAATATTATTATTACATAATTTGAAGTCATTACTTAACAAAATTTTTAAAAACAAATTATAGTTTTTTCTATTTTTTACTCTTTTAATTTTTTTAAATTTTTAATTACATTTTGCGAAGTAGAATTTTATTGCGAGTACTTTGATCCATAACAAAATATTTCGGACAAGCGGTTTAGTATAAATAAGAATATTTAAAGTTTAAATGAGTGGAGTAGTGGACCGACATTTTACTAGATATCACTCCATTCCACTCATATAAACTTTAAATACTTATAATTCATAAAATTCGATTATTATACATAGAAGTTATCCAAGAAATATTCTGTATTGGGATAAAGAATTAAAAATGCATGTTGTCATTAAAAAAGTAAAAAAAAATGTTAATTTGAAAATATGAAAATATTAATATGTTTTAGTGATTTAAAACTATGTAAAAAAAATATTTTCATAAACATTTATAGTTTTTGAAATAATGAGTGTCTGGCGTTAAATGGATCACTCGGTATATTAAGTATTCGAACATGTCGCAAAGACGGAAAAAATCACATTTGCACACACGTTTACCCTCAGAGTCTGGGTACGATAAATCCTATAATATATTATAACGTAGTGACGGGACCCTTGTGTGTCGAAAACATCGCGGGGCGGATGAGCGCTGAGATAAGGGATTAGAAAAGGCAACCCCTTCATTAAACGGGGTCGAGTGGCGGTCGGCAAACGTCGTCATGACGTCTCCATTGTCGGCATGCAAACGCTAGTAGTCCATAAATCTATCAATAAGACATAGCACGTCGTCGACTGACTATATTTGCTCGGCCTGCAGTGGACGAAATGGTCTACGCCAGAGGCTTCGCAATATTTTTAGACAGCGGGCCACCCCAAATGTTTTTTAAAAAAAAATTCGCGGGCTGCGTTCATAATAATAATACTTTTTTATTAAATTATTAAATGTGTATTCAAAAATAAAGCATTTACCACTAGGACATGGTGGGTCGTGGATAGAAGACCTCCGCTCAATGTACAATGGCAGTTTTTTTTTTGGAATTTAATCATAGCAACCGTATGCAGGTAAACCGTATACGCGTGTTGTCACAAATAAATATTTTAAACTGTTGATGCGTTTTAATCCGTTCTATAACTTATATCTCATAGTCATATATATTTGATTTTTGTCATTATTTTGATTGCGTAATTCAATATTTTAATTTTAGCGTAGATTTTTTTTTTTGAAAAATTGCATTTGCACACACTTAATAAACCCTCCGACGAGTCCCGTGCGACAAGTCCTACACGATATAATATATTATAACGTACAGCCACGGGGTTCGCGATGTGTGTCGAAAACGTCGCGGGGTAGATGAGCGCTGAGATAAAGGATTAGAAAAGGCAACCCCTTCGGTTAAACGGGGTCGAGTGGCGGCCGGCAAACGCCGATGACGTCTTCATTGTGAACTCACACACACTAACGCGTTTACGGTAACAAGTCGCGAGTGTTTACGTGCAATACGACAAACTTCTGCCACGTGTATAACGTAATCGAATGTGTAACCGTTTCGTTTATATGTATATACCATTATAATAATATGTAAATTCGATTATCGTCCTTATTCTCCGCATTTCAGGCGTATAATGCGCGCCGGCGATGTACATAATATACTTTACGTACTTTATGTATATGTCAAATTAACACGACAGCGAGTCGTATAATAATTGATATTATATTATTAAATAGACGCGGTAAGCGACTTGAACTCGACAGTCGAGTACATCATCATTCGCGTCCACGAGAAGTTTGTCGGAATATTATAATTATAATTACCGGCGTAGGTAAACGTACTGCAGCTAACGCAGTTCTCCCGCAACCCTCTGTACTTAAGATATTTTATTTATTTGTAATTGTGTTCGCATAGTTTGATTTCCGAAGGCGTCTCTTATTACTTCGTCGAACACCTACAAACGTTAGATTGTTGTATTTCGACTTGGTCTTGAGGTCGGCCGGTAAAGAGTTGGACGTAGGCAATTCGTCGAGTCCTTGCACGTGTATCGTGTGAATGCATGCCATGCACGTAAAATATGAAGTTGGCGCCCGACTTTGAGCAAAAAATTTCAAAATAATTGCAAACAATTGCAAGTAAATTCTATCCCTGACTTTGTAAACGCCACCCTCGCCAATAAGTCAAAAATAAGTTTCGGGGGACCAAGTGATCGACTAATGTCTGGGTGTTATGTGAATTTGCACCCACCACCAATTTAGTTTTCAAATAATTTACAAATTCCCAAACTGCATTTATAATTGTTTGCACAAAGTCGGGGGGAAGCAACTTCATGCACGTGTGTCGTGCGTGGTACGTGATGATCAGCGTGCGCACCACCAATCTGTTGACGACAAAATATTAAAACGTTTTCTGCTAAAATCAAAACTTTACGCGTTCGCCGAATAACAATAAAAATATAAAATCGGGAAAAACTTTCGCGCTGTTTTTTTTTATACTTCAAAATGTAAACGACCAAAGTGGATTCATATAATATCTGTCCGTGGAACGTCCTACAGTATAAAATAGTATTGTAATATTATAGTAGTTTACCAGCTGGCCGCCCTAGCGTACAAAATAATAATAACACGCATAACTCTTAGAAAACGTGTGCAGGACCATTGACGGTCGTAAACCATCACGACCAGAGTATTCAAAAGATTAAGGACGGCGTCGGCTGTTAAAGCTGCAGTTGACGATGAATTAACGCTATAATAATGCGCGTCTCTCGGACGACGGACGTCTTAATCATTTTATTGCACACATCCATCGTGTATTATAGGTGCGTGTGTATTGTATAGTGTATATATTATTATTATTATTATATTAAGACGCCCGAGCGCCGTAGTGTCCGTGTCGTTAACATAGTTTGCGGGTGACAATCGCACGTTTTTCCTTTATTTATTTTTTTTTTAATTTTATTACGTCCCGTCACCCATAAAATCGTTATTTTTAAATAATTTAACCATAAGTAGACGCGTCGAAATAATTTTTTACTCGTCGCTCCGACCATTATTAATAATAATGGACGGACCGCGTATTGAAAGACGTCCCGTGCAACGTGTGCGCGTGTGTGTGTTTATTCGATGCTTATTCGAACAGATGTTTACACAGATTATCGTGCACATTACAAGAGTATATTTATAATGCGTGTATATTGTCTGTTTATTTTTTTTTTCTCCGAAATAATATCGTTTTACCCATATAATAAGGACTTAAGTCTGACGCGTAACGATTTTGAAACGTTATCGTAAAAATAAATGACACCGTTAACTCAAACTCGGGATCTCGCTTTTCGAAGTTTTTATTACGCGTATAAATTATAATAATATATTAATAATATAATATTGTTATTAAAACTAACGCCGAAATCGTGTCGGGTTATTAAACCGCCGTGTGTTGTGTTGTTATAGTTTTACGGTGTTGTTTGCAGTAAGGCACCTATAATAATATAATTATGTATTTATAAGTCGATGACGTGAAGTCGTGTTACGATTTTTATACCAATTCGTTTTATGAGATTGCTACTGGATACAAACCGCATTTTTTTTCTCTAAATGTGATGGTTTTATTTTCGACTGTATCCTATAATGTTCGATATAATTTCGATTGGATTCTAAACGCGACGTTTAAGATTTTTGAATACGAATTTTTGATCTACCTCGAAGTTTGGCCCAGGCCGACTTTTCCGCCTTTTCCAATACCCGTCACTATAACTCTAAATCGTATTTTTTTGATTTTAAAATTTAAGAAAAATACCTATAACTATACATAATAATATGTAGAAGTTCAGATTGGGAGAAACGGTCATCTACGGCAAAGATGGCTGCACGAAAGATGTGTGTTATACGGAGTGGTCCTATAGGAGCCGTATATCCAAAGTAGAAGAAGAAGGTAGTTATAATCATCAGGTTAGGCTAGGCACAATAGGGAATAATTTGAATGCATTTTAAGATTTCTCATCACGTACAAACCAACCGAGATCATGGAGGTCATCCGGGGTCATCAAATGACGATCAGTGCTCAGATGAATACATGATTTTTTAAGAAAATTATACGGCTTGTTCACATTATAACCAGTCAAGTTCATCTCGGCAATCCGTTACGATTTTAGAAAAATAGTAGTCCGAAAACTATATTTTTTCGGTATAATAAAATATTTGGACCACTGATTTTTTTTTTTTTAAATCGTATAACGATTGCCGAGTGCCGAGTGAGCTGGGATTACGTCTGTACTAACTTCCCCGTACACGTGTGTTTCGTCGAATCGTGTCTTGTGATTTGCCTTATCGCAGCAACGAATCCGTGTGTACCAGAGTTGATATTTTTTTCTCTAGTTTTAAGCCCCAAAACTCGATCGTCGACGCGCACACAGTCCAACACGTCATGTGTCATTATCGTGTGCGACGGACGGTAAAAACGCGATTTTACTTCGGTCCCGCCGAAACGATTTATCACGACGTCTACGTTGGCGGCGCGGAGAGTCGGAGAGGAGAGCGAAATAAAAATATATATGTAATTTTATCGCGGAGGAGAAAAACCATTCGGACCGTATAACAATTCAATTATACGATAAGTCGAGTGCGTGTTTTTTTTTTTTTTTTACTCTCACCGACAACGACGACGGTGGACTCGTCAGCGGCTCCCTCTCTCGCTCGCCACCCTTTATCTGGCGTCGCAGTATATATTATATACTTACCTACGACTATAACCTAATACACGTTATACCTACTACAACAGTGTATTAATCATCGGCCTACCGAGTGTTTGGCAATACGTGCGACGACGGAAGAATAAGAAATGAGGGAGAAGGGAATGGCTAGAAAAAAAAAAACGCTAACCGGTAGACTGCCGCCGCAGCAGTCTCGTTGAATGGACGAGCGCACGAAATCCGGTCGAGGGCCCTGCCGATCGTCCGTCGACGGGGTGGGTGGCGGGTGGTGGGGTGGAAGGCCCGACGTTTTCGCCGCGGAGTGTCGTTTAATACGATTATGCGCTCGCCCGAGCTACGCGAATGATTTATAGACGCGACCGCCGCGTATAATAGAGTGACGCCCTTCGGACTCGTCGTGCAGCGTATACGTATAATATTATTATAATATATACACATATTAAAAAAGTATACCTATATATATATATATATATTATATAGGCGTTTTTTTCGGGTCGAAGGAAAATCCGATTGCCGCGAAAAGAAACTGCACCGGGTCAATCTAATAATGGATTATTTTTTTTTTACTATGTCGAAAACGCCACCACGGTCATTAATCTCGAGGGTTTTTTTTTATATACATACAAATGCTATATTATATAATACGTATAACGTACATGGCGTACAGTACGAGTATGTATGTATATAATACATAGTAACACTTGTGGGCAGCTGCGAAATGTCTCAACGCATATGACTTCGGTGGGTACACCCCGTTATGGTGTTTACCATGATAGATATTATTATTAAAATTTGTTAGAACGGTTGGCGCAAATGGATCGCTTCGATCTTTAAATCTTCTAAATATCGCCGTCATCGTAGTGACCTATAATATTATACATTTAAAGCTTTTTTATGTACCACGTTTCCTAAGACACGAATGAATGCTTTATTATACAATTTGTTTTCGCCGAGTTGTCCCAAATACTCCCCCGCGAGTGTCATTTAAACCGTGCACCATTTCTTCTGATATTAAAATTACAATTCGTAAATACTGCGCTACTATTTCTATTATGATTGTATCATAAGAGATAAAGAATCAGTTGTATGTACCGTGAAATATTGAGTTGAATCGATTGTAGGATCTTGTTGTTTTATTTTCGTTCAAAATTACGTACGGGCGAAGCAGAATAGTTTTGTTATAATAATAACAATAATATATTTGAAAACAAACAATAACATTTTAGTACATTAAAAGTTTAATACGTAAGTTATGACACGTGTTGCGGGAAACGTCAAAAATTAAAAAAATACTCCCCTCCCCTCGACAACATTTTTTTTAACCAAATGCTATACTTTTCATTAATTCCATACTATTAAAATCTAAAAAAAAGTGATCGAAGAAAACCAAAATCAGATATCATAAGACTCATAGTATTACTTTATGCTTGTGGAGCATTTATCGAATCTGATGAAGACAAACTATTGAGATTCAATAGGAAAATACTGCGAAGAATATTTGGATCATACAGAACCGAAGAAACGGTTACGAAAAAATACCAAACAGCTGATAATTAAACACCTCGGTAGGTATCACATTTAACGACACCAATATTAGTGGGCATACTCGAGAGCCAGAGATCAAGGTGGACTGGACACGTGAGCAGAACTTAAAAAAAACTTAAGCGAACAGTTATTAAATTAAGTTCAAATAGAATTTGAACAAAAGGACGTATGAGAATAATTGGCGTCACATAAAGAAATGAGGAGAGATATTGTAGAAACGGTTGTGAGCCTAAATTCCTCGTATATAAGCAAACTAAAAACATCTTTGAACCATCGATTAAAACATAAATATCGCAGTTCGATTAGTCGATTTTAGGTTTTGAGGACATTCCACGGCCAGACGTGGATATTACACATATAAAAATATGATATTGCGTCTATCTGACACCGATAAATTGTCATAAAATTTAACTTATGTTCTTAAAAACGTATAAATACAATTTTGTTGTTTTTTATGGCATTTTTTTTTTTGCGCGACGTACAAATCCCTGAAAGTCAAATTAACATCTGCAAGACATCCATCCCAAATCGCGAAAACTGACCTGCTGAGCTCTGAGCACAAGTCGTCGATGCACGAACACCGTCACGCTTTTCACGGTGTATATTAATAGATTTGTGTACAAGTTGTGATCACGACGAACGACTAAGGTCTTGAGCCGAGTTCACGGCTACGCGTTGTCTGTCGTGTACTTATACCTCTTATCATATTCTGATTGGCAGCCGTTATCATCACGGTATCGTTCGCTAACCACGATCTACCGGGAAATGTCCACGGTTGGACCCAGCTAAACGTTTGGATACGACACGACTCGCAGACGGATACGCAGCCGGCTCGAGATTTTGCAGTATGGTTGGTACTCTGGTACCACGACGTATACGTTAAAAAAATATATAAATACCGTCATTTTTTATTATTACTCGTGGGCACGAGTCGAGTCCGTCTTGTGATGACGAGCGGCCTCTGGGCCGAACGTGCAGCAGTCCGTAATGCAGCTCATTGCTTACATAATGTTATCGTTAAAACTGGCGCATCACTTTCACCGTGAAAATCTATAATAAGAGGCCAAGTCGATGATCGTATACTAATAATAGTAATAACGACATAAGCATACACGCGGCCGCGAAACACTGACCTAATGCCCATAATAACATTATATTATACGTATAGCACGTGATTGTTATTATATAGTTCGACCACAGCCAGTCAGCAGGTCGCCAAACATAAAATATATTTTATATATTCGTGGTACAGGTAATAGATACTATTTTATCAATAAACGCATTATAGGTATAATGTCATCAGATTAAAATTAAACTATAGCTGGTAACAAGTAATAACTAATGAGAAATCGCGTTACCGTTCTACTCATTCACTTTTAGGTAATATGACTCGCAAGACTTCTGATTTGAATTTGACTGACAGTTTCGTATTATATTCATAAAATGACAAAACTTACCTTTATAACACCGGTGATGCATATTATAAACTATAATATTATAATGGTAAATGCATGCCTATTATATTTTGTTTTTTTTTTGTTGATCGATACAAAATTTTACTGCTAATAGGTCATTAGAAGATTTTGGGACAGAAAAATGCTAACTTATCTTATTTGATTGATTATATTGATATATCGAAATAACGAATGATCAAACATTGTGATGTTTTTAGATATACAAATTTGGAACTGTTAAATGCAATTCAAAGTCCACAACTAATATACACGAAAGTTGATAACGTAATCAGATACTTTAATAACTCGCAGCCATACACCAACACGTAGTGTAAGTTATTGTGACGGGAAAATTAAATTACGATTGGATGTAAATATTATGTCATTGGAGGATAAGTGTTATCGATGGTGTAGTGATTTAGTGTATTTTTGTTTATTAAATTATTTATTATGATATGAGATAATGCTTAATCTGTACTGTATAATAACTATTTGGATTAATAATACACCCAATAATGAGTATATATATATACATATAATGGCACTTGACTGGGAATCGGTTAATCATCCATCTATCATCGAAACATATTGTAGTACATTCAGGGATCGCAAAAGTTATGATGATAACATTATATATGACAAAAAACGATTTCAATTTGTTTATAAACGTATTTAAATAGGAAAACGTAAAAAAAAATAATTAAATATCACAAAACAAAACATATCATAAAATGTAATATTTATAAAATATTAATCGATATTAACCAATAAAAAACAAAAAACAAAATAATTTAAAAATCTATTTACTTAAAAGTATTAATATTGGTTTCATCGAAATATTTATTCTACGTGATTTAGCAACCAATCTAAGAATTTATTATATTCCGCGTCCGGGCCATTCTCCGCATGAGACAATAGATAAACGGTAAGCAGTTAACGCAGAAATTGTATAATGTTTTAATTTTGAATAAACGCAAAACTTGTATAAAGATTGAATTTTGAATAACGATAAACTCAAAACTTATAAATCGTTTAGATTGTAAATAGCGTAAAACGAAATTTTGATTCAAAATGCAAGCCCCGAGTACACAGTACAACGTGATTTTTTGAATCATTAGCATGGAAACAGGAACATAATAATAATAATATAAATGACAAGGAAAGTCTTGGCAGTGAGAGGTTTGTTTGTCAATCGTATTGTTCAAAAGAGTTGAGATGACTTATGAGAGTCAAGAGCACAACTCGGTAAGAGTAATTTAATGATTCGAAGTCATCGATCAAGCTTGACAAGACTAATTGGTATACCCAACGCTATTTTTTATCATAAATGTCTGCGATCGGCCTAAAGTCTAAACGCAGTGCTGTGCCGCGAGTGCGATTACCTGCCTACGATAGGATATTATACGTTAACACGTAGCCACGAGTACGCATAAAACGATATTAAACATCAAGAATATAATATATGTAATAATAGTATAAACGTTTTATCGGATGGGTGTGGACTGACTGAACTGTGTTTAATATTATACAGAGGCCGTATCGGGTCGAATAGGTTTATCGTCGACCATAAAATATAACACGAGATCATCATAATATATTAGTCATATCTATTAAACTTTCACGCGTTGTGTGTAGGTTAGGTACTAGACATAAATCTAATATTTTATAATTAGAGTACAGTTGATTTTTATGCGCTAAAATTTATCGTATTATGGCATATTACTAATAGAGTATAATATACGATAAAATTCATGAAAATATACAACAGATATGCTAAAAACAAGGAATAGAAAAATAAAGTGCACAATTAAATCATGTATTTAACGATTTATTATTAACTACACAAATTGATAAATTCAATGCCTTAAGTAAATACTCAATACAAAATTAAAATTTTTGTCATTTAGTGAAACTAAATATCCATAATAGTATTATGAACACGAAAATTCACTTAAAGTAGTTAAAAACGATACAATATTGTTATTACCTTAACCGAAAAAACGATAGGTTCGTTGTCGACAACATTTATTATTATAATTTTCCACTCGATAAATTATTGTTTTGTACCTTCATTAGATTTTCAAAACAGTATAACTCAACTTCAATAAATATCAAATTTGTTCAAAACATTCAAAACTATGCCATAATTATTAAATATGCACCAACAAAAGTTATAATGTCATTAGCTTGAGACGTCTATTTGACTGTTCATAAAGATTTCTGACAAAAATCTTGAAATATAAAAAAGTAAAACAAAAAAATCACATAAAAATCAACGGTTTGATCACCTAATATTCCAACTACCTAACATAACCTCGTATACCGTCGATTATAATATTATGTGTTGATCGATAGCGACCGTACCGCGATATTATAGCGCGCGATTGTGATATTATTGTTGTACGATTAAAATTTTTAATAAAATCAAGTAAACCTCAAAATTATTATTAATTTTGAGATTCGTCTTCGGGAAACTATTGTTGAAGTATATTTTAGTAGCACTCGTTTTACTTACGACTCGATTTAACGCGCACTTAAACTATTCGTATATTTAAATGTCTTGTTGATCTTAAAACGTAATAATATTTAACTCCTTGTCAACGTCTTTTAGATTAATGTATATTTATCACGTCTTTATTTATGTACATATAATTCATAAAAACGCGTTGAAAAATTGTTCTAATATAATATTACTATTATGCTGGTCCATTATCTGTGATATCGAGTGTTCAAAAAATATATTTTCGGTGTTCGACAAACCGTGTAAATACTTACTATATCACATATTAAATTATTGCTTCACGTCAATATCATAATAATCGAGAGAATTGAGATGAATTGGAGTTGTCGAGTTTTTGACAGTGTGATTTGTATGATTAAATTTAAAATTCGATTATATTATTTGTTCAGCTGAATAAAATAGTTGATATGTGTTTAAGTTTTAAATATTGCGTGTTTTATAAATCAATAGGTAACTCTGTATAACCACAGAATATTATTCTATCATTTTATTATTTTATTATGTGGTATAACCGACTTCGTCGTGGAAAAATAAACAAACACAAAATATGAGGGTGCTATATCGGCGTATCTCGGTCTTATATTACGTCAATACAACTATCAAGTAAAAATAATAAACCAAAGTGCGACTAGTGGTGAAAACTAAGTCTCTACGATTAATATTTATGAAATTACACGTGTGATAGGCACTTATTCAACTTTTTTTATTCAAAAACATAAATTGTATAAAAAAAAAAAAATACAATATACAGCATCGATACACCTGATCTGCTTCGACCGAGATGTCGATTTCTTTAACCAATTATCATCATCATTGACATTTGTAACTCTAAAATTGGTTCATCGCCATCACTGTGTCTCTCCAATTCTGCTGATGTTGAACGATTTCCTTTTAATTTTGTACTTCCGGAGATTATTTTTGTCTAGCCACCACTTTTCTCGGTCTACCTCTATAGTCATATTTCTGTCACCCCGTTTCCATTTCATAACAACCGTTCTTGTAGTTTCTTCTTCGATTCCTCTCGGTACATGACCCGACCACCTTTAACCAATATCAACTTTATTCATACAAACGAAATATTTATTCAATTTTCGTGAGTCAAAACGAAATTCACGCGTAAATATTATCCCAAATCAAACCAACAGGGATTGGAAAAACGAAGCAATAAGAACACTTCTCGGGTCTCGAGGAACATGTGAGCAAAATGTTGTGCCTGCAATCGGTTCCGACTATTCCGTAGTTTCCAATATGTTTATACGCGCTATACATTCATTTGTTCATTAATTTATGTGCGCCATATTGCAGTTTATCATGTGACTTGTTGGGTAAAGATGTTTTACACATTGTCGTTGTTCGACGTCACAATCAATACCCATAATTCGCGTGTCAGCATCAATGTCGGCCTAACCTAACCTCCAACCTAGCCAAAAACTTGTCGGCAGCGTACCTACGATAAGAAAATTTTACATTTCATGAAATAAAATACAACCGCTGCAGCAGCAGTATAGGTACGCGTGTGACATAGGGTAATAATAATTTATATAATATCATCACAATAGGGGCTATTAATAATGAACAAAAACGTCGCTGTTTGTTGCGAAACGACCATCGTCGATATGTTATATACGTATTATATGGTCACACGGACACGACTTGCGACACGGAACGTCAATTGTACACCACACTTCTACATTATAAAATATATAAGTACTATATATACACACGGTGTACGTCTCCGGTTGATTAATCGACGTCAGGAAGATAAAAAACTATATAGAAAGGGTTTCGCAACCGAACGCTACCGCCGCACGAGAGACGACGTTAAAGGGTGGGTGGGTGGGTTCGTATACGATATAATATACCTGTTACGGTACGCGGTAGTGGTGAATAGTCGGAGGTGGAAGAGGTGGGGTAGTAGTAGTAGTAGTAGTAGTAGTAGTAGTAGTAGTAGTAGTAGTAGTAGTAGTAGTAGTAGTAGTAGTAGGATGAAACCGACGACGGACTTTTTGACATATCGCTATCTACGGAGCCGATCGACGCGCATAACATTATATTATTATTATTATTATTCAACACGTAGGTACGTCATAGTACAGTGCCGACTCCGCTGCAGCGCCCGTTGTGCTCACATCCATCCGCCTTTGCCGGTGGCACGTCCGGTCCGGTCCGGACACAATGGCACCCGGTGGCAGCGGACATTTGTCATCGCCGTTATAAATATATAGACTTGTGTGCGCGCATTGTCGCCGCGATGACGATATTAATAATCATAATAATAATAATAATAATACCATACACCACCACCGCTGCAGCAGCCTCTGCGAGTGCGCAGCACGACATATTATTATTATAACGTGTGTATGTGACACAGGGTCCTGTTGGGCAACCGGTTGCTTGGCGAACGGTACGAATAAAAAATATATTATAACTCGTACCGGAGGAGTCGTGGTGAGGGCGTCGTGGAGATCCATCATCGTCCCGCTAACCCGTTAGCGTCTAATATTACGACAATATTATTATTATTATTATTAAAATACATTAATACCTATTACGTGAGCCTAAAATAAATTTCAGTCATTATTCTAATATATTTATGAAATCTGTAGATATTGTGCGCGCAATCGATATGCTCGTAAAAAGTTGACTTTTAACTGTTTGACATTAATTGTCCGATCGATTCGATAAATGTGACAACATTTTGCAAATTGGTTTTAAATGAATATTTTCGTTGTGTAAAAATCTATACTCGACTCCTCGCATAACATTTATGGTTGTAATCGTTTAATACCAACGAATGAATACTCTCATTCGGCGTTCGGTGTTTCTAACTTTGTGAACTAATCCGACTGAGATGGGCAATCCACTTGTTGCGATAGTACTTGGTATACTTTCAAACGAGGTTCAAACTACTCTCTAAACTTTTTTAATATCTCTGCGAATAATTTGAAATTTTTGTCAAAATCGGTCGAGTAGTTTTTGAGTATACTTATAAGCCAGGGGCATGCAAGTGGTGGAAATTGTAAGTGGATAATTAGGAGTGGAATTTTAATCATAGATGTGCATATATTGTAATGTTGCATTGAGCGGCGAAATTCCTTAATTCGGCTTTGGTATAAACTACAAATAAATATATTAGTTGGTGGATTAACTGAAAGTATAAAAGTAAAAATATAACTATATAGTCTTTTTTATGGAAACACCACACAAGCAAAAAATATTTGATTTTTGTGAGCTAAAAAAAAAATTCATGTGTGAGCCATTCTATGGAAACCGTAGGAGTTAAACGAAAAAAGAACACTCCCCGAGTTTTGAGAAATATGTGTAGACAATTTAGTATTAATTGGTTTAGTGGTTTAATAATCTATAGACTTGTCTGCGTGCAAACGTTTTTACATATTTTATAGATAGTTACGATTCATTTAATCCAAAAAGCGTTAAGATATTTACACGTAAAAAAAATGTATTTAAAATGATTGTACATCAGATATTCAGTTATGACATCAATGTTGTATTAATGATACTTACAAAATGTTTCAGAACGTGTATATCCTATGTTAAGAATAGCAAATTAATAATTTTGGAGAGTCACATCATCAGGAATTCAGAAACTTTCTGGAGTTAATCAAAATTTAATGTAAGTATTCATAATTATCTAACCAAAGAAAGTAAAAGATTCTATATGTTTTTTTTTTGTTTGTGCGCAGGCACATATCTAATTACAAGCAAATTCCCAATGACAATACAATATTATAATAATGGTCTAATAAAATGATTAATTTTTTTGTTTATCTATTTGTTTAATATTGAATTGTGCGCATTTGCGAATCAATCTCATCAACAAATAAATGACTTATAATACAATTGTAAACAAATAATAATTTTATTACGTCGTCTCTATTCCGTTTACGATAAGCACCTATAACACCTATTAGATTATTGCTATCGTTATCTATTATATTGTTAACCGATCCTCTACAACGCATTTGCATGGTACGCCTACGTGACAATCCGTAAATTATAATATAATAATATTTAAAGCTTTTGTCGTATGTTATTATTGCGTTATTGTTATTAAACGTCATTATATTATCGGCGGCTACGCGATTCATAGAATCGGTCACCTACATCTACAGCTGCACTCGTTTATCGACTGTCCGCGTGTGTCAACAAACATTGTTATCGCGTATTTGTTTACGTCAATAATAATAATAATAATTATTATTATTATTATTATATACATGGCACACGCGTACGATTGTGCATTGTGAGTAAACGAATGATAAGAAACGTAGCCTCGGCACGTGCACTTTGTTTTTTAGTGTGCACGAGTTATTATTATTATTACGATTTTGGAGGCACAGGTCGGGAACAAAAGTTCTACGACGTTCGTTTTTTGCGGCTATTTTATTTGTCGTATTTATTTATTTATTTATTTTTTTTTTTAATGTTTTTTACGCGGTGCCGGAGAGACGGATCGCTCAAAGTAAAACAATTCACCAATTTTTGAAAAGGGTCGCGCTCGAACGCGTCACATGCACCTTTACTTGCGGTCTTCGGTGCCCGCTGCTAATTTTTCGGTTCGAAATTAAATGTCATCTCGCAAACAGAAAATGCCAAAATCGTCGACCGTCCACGTCACCGTGCGCCGCCTTATAAATGGCGTGACGACCTCCGTCGTAATTAATCGTGTCTTCAGAGGAAACGAAACGTTTTCGACCCGCACATTTCATGCGATACAACAATTAATAATAATATCATATGTTATAACTCCCGTACCTTTACAGCGATGTTCGTATTTCTTCTAATATTTACCATTCTACTGCCTAATTATTATAGACTATTCGGTCGAATCGATTCTTTCCGAATTCACTAGCTGTCCATATTTGACTAGCGTAGGGTGACCATATATTTCCCTTTTAAAACGGGATTGTCCTTTTTTTATCATCATGTCCCGCTATCCCGACAAACTTCAAACGGGACGCTTTTTGTCCCGTTATCGGTGTTATTACCATATTATTATATTATGCGTGTAAAAGAAAAAATCAGTTTATGAAATAATATTGTGTAGAATGGTTTTATATTAAAATTTGAAACCAATGTTATAACGTTGTGTATGAGAATATTATCAATCAAGCTCGAAAGTAGTTAAACTATATTGAGTTTTCGAAAAATTATTTTAACTGTTACTGTAAAATACGAAAATTACTAGAAAAAAATGAGAATATTATTTTCCAAGAGTTAACTTAATGCTGTTTGTCCGTTTAATTTTTTATATAAAAATGGTCACTTTTAGGCTAGCGCTAGTCGTGGATGTAGGCCTACATTATTGTATTGCCAATACAAAACCAAAATTTAATAAATTACCATCATGTTATTTTTTGAATTAAAGCATTGGATATTTTAATCTAAATTACAACTTTGCTGCACAATATAAAAATGTGTTTTAAATTTCCATTTTCTTCTTCATTGTATGTACTAATTAATAATCACTGTGTTATGATATTTTCATTTTTAAATAAAATTTTAATTGAATATTGAATCATAAATGCTTTTGATTTCTTTAAACGCTATATTAAAAAATTACCTGCGTACGTAGATACAAATACACGCGAAAAATATATAACAAGTGTGCATAAATGTATAATATAATTGTATTTAAGTGTAAGCTGCACATAATGCAGCTATAATGTAGTTTAATAGAAGTCTTGTAACTTTGTTAAGAGCGACTGAAAAGTATACCAAAATAATTGATCTTACTAAATTACTCGTTTACTTGTTATAATATTATACAAATTCAAACGATATATGATTTGAATATATTATTTATATTAAACTATAATTCCTATTTTACATTGCTAAAAATCAGATTTGTATAGTAACGGTCGATCTAGGTGGTCAATGAGCATGGCAGTCGTGACGGCGGATTATAATAATAGATGTATTTTAATCTACGCGTAAATTGACACGTCAGTTTCAGTCTCTTCCGCCCTAAAAATATACCTATGCAATAAAAATGATATATATTTCGATAAAATTTTAAACCGATCGGTTACCACTAAAACCGTAACAGCAGCCGACGATTGTTACTATATTGTACGTCCGACGTTTAGACGCGAGTCGTCTAAAATGATGGACGGACCATAATATACGCGTCGGGCACACAATAATAATAATAATAGTGTTGTGTGTTCGTATTATACACACTGAACGGTGTTACACCGTCTGTTGCATTAAATTCTATACCAAGGTAAATGGTACCTGGTCCATACCGATGTAAAAAACGACGAGCGTTTACGAGATATTATTATTATTTTGACGCCCTGTGATCATCATAAATCGAGACGGCGGCGGCGAGTGACAAAGCTGCTGGAGCAGTCGACGACTACGACTACTTGCGACGACGACCACTACGATGGTGTTAATAATGTTATGCCGACAATCAGTTGTATCATTACACGTAGAGGTACGTATATATCATTATTATTATATCACGATAGTTGCCTTACACGTATGTCCCTACAACACATTATTATAAAATGCGCTCGCGGGCCGTGTAGAGCAATCGCCGCCGCGTTGTACGCACACGTGTATTGTGATAGAATATTATTATTATCGTCATCATCTTCGGAGAGTTCAAAATACATGGTCGCTGTGACTGTATTTTGTGTAGTTGTAGTACGAGGTGATCCATTTTTGACGGAATACACTCATTGTTCCAAAAGACATCACTGACGCTTTCGAAACTGTTTCTTTTACACCGTTTTTAAGTCGTAACAAAACAACATTTTTAAAGGAAAAAAATATTTTTTATAATTATTTAAAAACTTCTTTTACCGTTTTGAATGACGACATGTATTTATTATATCGTATTCCAAAGCACAAAATTTTTTCAGAGAATTTTGATCTATAAAAATCAAATTTCGGACAAGCAATTTGTTAGTTATAAGTATTTAAATAGTTTTTCAGAATAGTTGACCGACATTTTTTGGATTACCCCTGGACCACTCCACTCTGCTCAACTAACTTTAAATACTTATAAGTTATAACTCATAAACAACTCGTCCACAATTTTAACCTTATGTATCGAAATATTCCAAAAATGGTCTGATTCGAAACAAGAAATTGTAAATGCATGTTGTCATAAAAAAAAAAAATTAATAACGATAATAATAGCAAAATATATATTTTTTGAAAAAAATTTGCTTTAAACCAGGGCTTGCATTTGAAAAGATATTTTTTTTTTTTTGTTATTTACAATCTAAACGTTACACGATTTTTACGTTTATTGTTAAAAAATAATATCTAATGCAGGAATGACCCGATAACGAAGTAAGTATAATACATTTTTGAATTGATTGGTTTGATAAATAAATACGTCATATGGAATGAATATTTTTACAAAACCAATATTATAACTTCTAAATAGATGGATATTCTTCTTCTTCTTCTTCTTCTTTGTATTCGACCATTAAGATCATACATTCAAACATATATCTTGCCATTTCCTTCTATCCATCGCTAGGACATTCCAATCGGCATTTGGGTCTATCATTTGTACGTCCTTCCTGACTTGGTCTTCCCATCTTAGCCGGGGTCGTCCCAAGGGTCTCTTTCCTTGAGGAGTCCCACATT